>CM069451.1:68854951-69150872 GCA_035610835.1 Ophiura sarsii | reverse complement strand
AATACCAACTTTTAGACCAAATTAAGCTCATTTTAATATTAAAAGGCAACAATGTTCGATGTACATTGCCCCTGTTTGCCAACCAAATATCTTTTTAATGCTGGCGCCACTGGATATGCCCCCAATCAGAGACTGTCCCCCCCCCCCCCCCCCCCCCACCCAAATTAAAAAACCTAGTTACGCCCCATGTATGCATAAACCTCATTTCCCTGAAAATGTTCTCTAGTATAAAGCTTCTATGATTTTGGATGCGATTTGATTTCACTCCCCTTCTTTGGAAAAAAGGGTACACCCGGGAAAGTACACCCAAAGAATTCTTTATTTGGAGCCATTAATAGTGACCCGGTTGCCATCCAAATGGCTCGAGATACATAGATAGGCATGTTCATAAAATTTTGAAAATAAAATTATCTCTTTGAAAATGGAATACATGGAAACAAAGTACTTTACAATAAAAAATGATGGTTCAACCTTGTCTGCAGGCTGAATAATAAAAAGTTATAACCAAAAGTAGTTTAAGTCATGCACATTTTAAAACCATTTTAGGTAAATTAAGGGTTTACTTTCATGATGTCTAGTTGCTTGTGCTGGGTTATTTATACATCAGTGAATACATCCCAGCAGTTTCGTACTTTTCCGCTGAATTTAAAAGAGGTAAACATGAGTTTTCTACATATTTTGGTCAAATATGTCGCCCTCTATAGTCAATGATATGAACATCCCTAACATAGATCATAGAAAACGTGTTTTTAAACAAATAATATAAGCTTTTAGTCCATATTATATCTTTGAATACCTTACCGTAATTCTGTCGAGCTGTTCTGTAGCGTCAATTTAATTGCACTATATCAACGCAACAGAGAATTATGAAATGGGGCTATAGACATACGTCAACGCGGCTGATAAATCATAGGCCTACAGGACGACTTCCTCGTTTGAAAGTTCGCGGGAAAAGAGTTAAATCTGTCTGGGAAACCAGTGTTGCCAAAAATATATTCGTAGTAGGGGCTTACAAGTTCTTTCTTTCCAAAAGTTTGTTAAAACAAATACTATAATACAAGGTGTCTCGATAAAATTACAACGCCCCGTTAGGTGATCGTAACTTCCTAAATAAGTGTTAGAATAGAACAATATTCAAAGTTCAAACTACAACAAATGTCAAATTAGTTTGCTATACTAGTATATTAGAAGAAAACTGCATTTAATTCGGTTCAGTAATTACGGAGAGATGAGCGATTACGTAACAGTAGTCAAAGAACACTTCCATGTTTGTGTATTATACAGATTTTCATTTATAGTGCGGGTGGTTACTACTCTCTTAATTTTCGAAAATGTCAAAACCCTGTTGACTTAACTGTGCATGTATTCTCTTTTCTTAAATTGCCTGATTGGTTTTCAATCTTTCAAAAGTGTTATAGGGATAAATCGGTAAAAAGTTTGAATACTCAACCCTAAATGAAATATTCAAACTTTTTTACCGATTTGTCCCTAATTAGAATCCGAAAGATAGAAAAACCAACCGGGCATTTCAAGAGATATTACGTCAACAGAGTTGTGACATCTTTGACTTGTGACTTGACATTTAAATGGAGCATCAAAGGCCATGTTCCCACATAAGTAGAAGTTGTCTGGACTAGTCCGGACCGGGACCCACTTGAAAGTTGCGTTCCCACATAGGCCTAAGTGGTCGTCACAACGATGACTCAGCCAAATAACAAAAACCACTTTGAGTCCGGACCGGGACCTACTTGAATCGCGTTCCCACTAGCGATTTAGACCTGGTCCGGACTAGTCTAGACTACTCGGGATTTTGTTCTGTGTGGGAACACTGCCTAAGTGACAAAAATACTTTTGACAAGCATTTTGCATGAAATGACAGATCAGCCTCTACTAAAATAACGAAGGGCGTTGATTTTGGGCTACATTCTGCAACACTGTATCTGGCAACATTGTTGACAACGTTACGGGACGAAATCCACAGGTGCACGTTAAAAGGAATTTATTGATTAAAATATCAGATTAATCACTTGAACAATATCAAAACAAAATCATTAAGTTATCACTTCTCCAACAATGTTTTATTTCCTACTTAAATAATTACGTTAACATTTCGCGCGTTGATGTGAAAGTGATGTAAACTTGCATGAATGAAATGGGATATTTGTCTTCTCTAAAGTTTTGTGAACACAAAATCAGTATTCCGCCATGATTCCCGGTAAATTACGTCAGACCAGTGACTTTCAAATAAATGGGACGGTTATAAGCCGGTATTTTCTGTTGAAGCTATGTGGGGCTCTGATTAAAATCGAGCATAATATAGCATAATATCCAAGAAAACCAAATGTATGGTATTTCACCAAACACAAGCGGTACAGCTAAAAACCTCTGATGGAAGTAACCTAGACAACGTAGTCTCAGGACTTCAAATACCTGGGAGCTTGGGTTGGTAGTAGCCAGCATGACATAAAAATACGCAAAGCACTTGCTTGGAAGGCCTGCAATGCTCTGAACAAAGTGTGGAAATCCAGCCTCTGTCGAAAAATAAAAATCAGACTTTTCCAAGCTACTGTTCAAAGTGTTCTACTGTATGGAGCTGAGACATGGACCATCACCAACAGACTTAAGAAATCTCTAGATGGGTGCTACACTAGAATGCTGAGAACTGCACTCAACATTAGTTGGAAAGACAAGGTACCGAACAAAGACCTGTATGGAAAATTACAAAAGGTATCAGAAAACATCACAGACCGAAGGATGAGATTTGCCGGGCATTGCATGAGAAGAGAAAATGAAATAGTGTCTGACCTTCTGCTATGGAGACCCAAGCACGGACATATATCTGTCGGACGCCCAGCCTTAACATACTTGGACGTCTTGGCGAAAGACACAGGACTGAAGGATGAGGAGATGAAAGCATGCATGAGGGACAGAGTAGTTTGGCGAGCCATCACGAGGACCGTTCGAGAACGACATAAGTAGTAAGTAAGTATAATATAGGTTTTCCCGGCGAATTTCACACTATACGCGTTCAATTAAGTAAAAGATGCATTCGTTTTCGCGTGAAATTAATTGAATAGAAGGTTCAGAATCCTGTTTTCTATTTCATGATTGGTTAATCATTTTCCTAAAATGTGCAGCGAATCGCAAAAAAGTAATAAAAGTAATAATCACTTTCACTAATGCGCAATTATTTAGTGAATGTTTTTCAACTGAGAGCTAAAAAGAACGCACGTATACAATGGGATACAATCCTGTAGTTTCTTTTTAACGAAACATTAATCTAC
This sequence comes from Ophiura sarsii, assembly GCA_035610835.1. NCBI lineage: Eukaryota > Metazoa > Echinodermata > Ophiuroidea > Amphilepidida > Ophiuridae > Ophiura > Ophiura sarsii. Next base: position 69,147,588 of record CM069451.1, on the reverse strand, counting down.
TTCGCAAAATAAGCCATCTATTTACCTTGCAATATGTATGTATTGCGTGCCTATTCTAGAATTGGTTTTCATTTGTATGCTTACAAAAGAACATGTACAGGGTGTATCCAAAAAAAATAGGACTCTCTTTCAGCGTGGATTTAATCCTGATTAAAACCACTGAATCATGACCAATTTGACTTCATTGTAAACTGAAACTAATAAAGTTAAAATCCTGAAAAGATGAGCAAAATCCATCATCAAGGAGTGCCCCTGAGCGACGACAAGAAATCGTGCGCCACCATGGTATATGTAAGCAAGTCAGCCCATGGATTTTACCTGTCTTGGGAAGCTATGATGGATCTTGGAATAGTATCGCACGACTTCCCCTCAGTTGGAGCAGCTGAACTTCAGCCCCCAATGGCCCAACGTCCACTCAAGGAGGATCACCCTGCAATCAACGCCGGTTGCTCCGCACCATCTTCAAATGGCACAGGCCCGTGTTCTTGTCCACCACGTAGTGGTTCCCGATCGGCCCGATACCCTTCCTTTCGAGTGCACGCCCGCTAACAATAGTAAGATGGAAGATTGGTTGCTACAACACTTCGCAGCATCGTCATTTAATACCTGTCCTCACCGCCCCCTCCCATGCATGACAGGGCCTCCAGTGGAGATTCACCTCAAGGAAGGTGCACCCCTTAAGGCAGTGCATAAACCTGCCTCAGTACCAATACATTGGCAAGAGCAGGTGCACAGCGACCTATTACGAGATGAGGCACTAGGAGTCATTGAAAAAGTCCCATATGGCGAACCAGTACTGTGGTGCCACCGCATGGTCGTTACACGGAAGCACGATGGAACTCCACGCCGCACCGTGGACCTCTCCCCACTCAACAAAAACTGCCAGCGAGAAACATTCGCCAGCGAGTCACCGTTCCACCTAGCGAGACGCGTCCCCAAAGGAACTTGGAAGACAGTCAGTGACGCATGGAACGGGTATCACAGCGTCCCCCTTCGCGAATGTGATCGCCATCTGACCACCTTTATCACACCTTTCGGCCGATGGAGGTACACCAGAGCGCCCCAAGGCGTCCTCTCGTCCGGTGACGGATACAACCGCCGTTTTGACGCTATCCTCTCTGATTTCGACCGCAAGGAGCGTTGCGTCGATGACACCATCCACTACGACACTAACCTTGAAGCACATTGGTGGAGGACCATTGACTTCCTAATTCGTGTTGGCCAGTCGGGAATAGTTCTCAATCCAGACAAGTTCCGTTTCGCACGCATAGAGGTTGATTTTGCAGGCTTTCGGATCTCTGATGAAGCCATCGAGCCACTGCCGAAATACCTCGATGCTATACGCGGATTTCCGACGCCAGCATCCACCACAGACATCCGTAGCTGGTTCGGCTTAGTTAACCAGGTCGCCAACTATGCACAACTACGCGACACCATGGCGCCCTTCAAACCATTCCTCAGCCCAAAGGTCCGCTTCGAATGGACTCCTGCGCTTGATGAAGCCTTCAATACGTCTAAGGGTGCCATCGTTGACGCCATCCGCCACGGCGTAGAGATATTTGACCCTACGAAGAGAACCTGCCTACGCCCAGATTGGTCCTGCAAGGGCATCGGATACTTTCTATCACAGAAGCACTGTGCCTGCGAGTCCCGCATTCCTGACTGCTGCGATAATGGATGGAGGGTAACATTAGCTGGCTCCAGATTCCTCTCATCCGCAGAGCAGCGCTATGCTGCAATCGAGGGTGAGGCACTGGCAGTGGCATGGGGACTCGAACAGTCGAAATACTTTACTCAGGGATGCAATGACCTTCTCGTTGTCACTGATCACAAGCCTCTGATCAAGATCATGGGAGACCGTACTCTCGATGAGATCCCCAACTCCAGACTCTTCCGCCTCAAGCAGCGTACACTACCATGGGCCTTTGAGATCGCACATCTCCCCGGCAAGACTAATGCTGCCGCTGACGCCACGTCCCGACACCCCGTAAGCAACTTTGCAGAGCTATCTAGCCTCACACTACACTCAACACAAGATGATGCCGAATGCGCCATGACTGCTGCCATCCGTCACGAGACGCAGAACATAACAGCATTGACATGGGAACGCATTGCCTCTGAGACCGCAACCGATCCTGTCACACGCCAGCTTATGGATGCCATCTCAACACCGGCTTCGGGGATGCACACCGTACCGCGAATGACGGGCTGGCCGGATTCAGGCAATACCGAGAGTCGCTCCATGTATTGGATGGTGTCATCTTGTTCAGTGACCGTATCGTTATCCCATCATCCCTTCGTGGCGAAGTTCTCCAGACACTCCACTCCGCCCACCAAGGCGTCACGTCCATGGAATCACGTGCTCGCGCTATCGTGTTTTGGCCGGGAATGACAAAGGACATTCAGTCAGCCCGCGAAAGATGCACAGCATGCAACCGGAACGCCCCGTCACAAGCTGCATTGCCCCCTACACTATCGCCAGTCCCCGCAACACCATTTGAATCGATCTACGCTGACTTCTTTGACTTCGGTGGATGCCACTACCTAGTCGCCGGCGATCGTCTATCTGGATGGGTCGAAATCTTCAGAGCACCGCATGGTACTACTCAGGCTGGAGCGCAGGGCCTCATCGCTGCTCTCCGAACATTATTTGCCACGTTTGGCGTTCCTGAGGATATCTCGAGTGATGGAGGCCCAGAATTCTCTGCTTCTGCGACTGCCGACTTCCTTACACGATGGGGAGTCCGTCACCGTGTGTCATCTGCCTACTTCGCTCAATCGAATGGCCGCGCCGAAGTAGCAGTCAAGAAGGCGAAGCGCACCCTGATGGACAATGTTGGGCCCACTGGTTCCCTTGATAATGACGGTCTCTTAATACGGGCACTACTCCAATTGCGCAACACTCCGGATCCTGACTGCAACATCTCACCGGCGGAAATAGTCTTCGGCAGACCTATACGCGATGCCTTCTCATTCGTCAGCCGACAGAATAGCGCGAAGCATGGGCACTTAAAGAAGACGCAATGAAAGCCCGGATGCCACGCTCACTTGAAGCCCTCAACACTCACGCAAGGCCCCTTGCACCACTATCGCTGGGCAACCGCGTGTTCCTGCAGAACCAACACGGCCCGCATCCTACAAAGTGGGACAAATCCGGCACAGTCGCCGAGCTAAGGGACCATGACCAATATTGGGTCAAAGTTGATGGATATGGACGCTTATCGCTAAGAAACAGGCGCTTCTTACGCAAGTTTACTCCACCCACGGTCGCAATCGAGGATTCCACACATCGCTCGCGACGACACATGGTCGACCATGGCTTGAGCGTACGACAACGACACGCAACGGCACCGCAACCACAGCCAGCGTCAGACCAGCTGGAACAGGGCCCTACCGCTGTCGCACGACCGCACACGTCTACTTCTATGACAGAGGCTACCGTGCCAACGATGGGTGCCCCAGCACAGCCCGTGCTGGACCATACAGCAGCATCAGCACCACTGATCCCGCTGACGCCCTCAAAAACAAATCTGCCACCACCGGTCATACCAACAGCACCTATTACACCAGTCGCGTCAGGTGGAGTTGCCCTCGCACGCCCTCGCAGATAAACAATAAAGCCTCGTCACTACGTGCCTGAGACTGGTAAATGGCAGACCCGCTAATCTGCTAGTTGTTACGTTAGCGAGGTATTAATCCCTCTAACGTGGGGGGATGTTGAACTATGGCGGGGTCTATTGGAGCATCTACACACGTATTGCTTCATTGTATATAGTTGTTATGTATTAAGAACATTATTTGTTGTTTGTATACTTTCAGACTGTTGTCATCTTTAATATCAACCTGACAACATAAAGAGAAGCATTCTTCAGTCTTGTTGGTTAATGTTGGAAACTACCAACGAGTCCCTCAAGTTCTTGTCCCTGCGATATGCGCAAAGAGGGGGTGACGGAAATATTCTGGATGTAGTGTCGTCCGCGTTAAGGATGTGCACATTTCTCATAATGATTTTGGAGACTCGTGTGTTAATGGGATGGTAAGTGAGTACCAGAGGGACGCGTTCGACTGAAGTACGAGGTTTAGGTATCATATTGGGTGCGACGGATAGCAGCATTGGTGAGGAATTCAGGGTATCCGCGATCTGTAAAGTATGATGCCATAGTGGTTGCGTTGTTCTTGAAGTCTTCTTCGGAGTCACAGAGTCGCCGGAGACGAAGTAGTTGACATACGTGCAGTTGTCTCAACAGAACAAATAAGTAAATATCTCGACAACGTTCTGTCGCCTGTCGTCCGGACCCTGCCGACTTATATCAAAGACTCCACACACGCCCTCGAGATATTCATGTGCATATGGACGTAGCTATTGATCCAGACACAATCAAGTTGAAAGATCTTACTCCAGCTTACTGCAACAGCATGTACCTACTCATCGAAAGGGCCACCTACTCGATCTCCTTATCACCAGGACTGGAGGATCTATTGTATCCGATATCAAAGTGGATGCAAGCTTACCATCTGACCATGCTGCAATTATATGCCAGCTCAATATATCTCGTCCACCTGCCACCAAGAAAAATGTGAGATTTCGCAAATTGCGCAATATTCAAATGGATGCTTTCAAAGCAGATATTGCATCTTCATCACTGATCTCTTCGCCAATGCGAGATACAGACTCACTCGCCACACAATTTGACAATGTTATGTCGAAACTTCTTGATCGCCATGCACCTGAGCGAACAAAGTGCATTATTCTTAGACCGCATGCACCATGGTTTTCCGATGATCTGCGAAAGGCAAAGCAAGATAAACGTCGTTGTAAGCGGAGTTACATGAAGTCCGGTCTTATACTGTTCACAGAGAAATGTTCAAAGCTGAATGCGATAAGTACAAGGATCTGTCAATCAAGGCTAAGTCTAATTATCATAAGACGAAGCTTGCTGGCCTTGACCATCGCCAACTGTTTCGCGAAGTTGACAAGTTGTGCTCATCTGCCGCTGATAGGGTACTTCCATCATCTGAAAGCGAAGAGAAACTCGCTAATGATTTTGCTAATTTCTTTATGGAGAAAGTAGAACGAGTTAAGAACAAGCTGGACAGCTTACCACCAACTAAACACTCGGACTGAGACGCCTTTGAGCGAGTCGCAGCTACTACGTTTTACAGAAGTCTCGCCTGAGACGGTTCACAAAGTTGTGATGAATTCCCCTTCTTCTTCGTGTCATTCAGATTGCATCCCGACATGGCTACTCAAGGAATGCCTTGAGGAACTTTGCCAGCAATCACAAGAATCGTGAACTCCTCCTTGCTATCAGAAACGTTTCCATCTTCATACAAACTTGCACGCGTGACACCTTTGATCAAGAAGGTTGGTAAAGATCCTGAAGATCGTAACAACTATATAGACCAATATCAAACTTGAAATTTTTGTCCAAGGTTGTCGAACGCGTAGCAATGTCACAGTTGCAGGAGTATATGCAAGATAATGGACTTTACGGAAAGGTGCAATCTGCGTACAGGAAGAACCATTCTACTGAAAGTGCATTACTTCGAGTCCACAATGACGTCCTTCGTACGCTTGATCATCGGAAGGAAACTATTTTTGTGTTGCTTGATCTCTCGGCCGCCTTCGACACGGTTGACCATCATATTCTTCTGAGGCGACTGAGGGATCGATATGGTATTTGCGGTGATGTTCTGCAGTGGTTTAAGAGTTACCTCCATGACCGGAAGCAATGCGTTGCAATCGGTAATAGCTTGTCAACGAATCATCATTTGCAATGTGGTGTTCCACAAGGATCGGTTAGTGGCCCCTTTGATTTTACAATCTACGCTGCTCCTTTAGAGGATGTTATCTCAGAACATAGTATTAACAAGATGATCTACGCTGACGACACGCAGGTGTATCTTTCTTTTGATAAGTCGGATGGCGCCAAGGATTTGGAAAACATTGAAGAATGTGTTCGCGATATAAAGCAATGGACTGCGGCTAATCGGCTTCTGTTAAATGATTCCAAAACAGAAGTTGTGCACATGACGTCACGTTTCTCGAAAGACATCTCTTATCTCTTCCATCTCATCTTTGACAATTGGGCAGTCGGAAGTAAATATTGTTGACGAGGCGCGCAATTTGGGAGTTGTTATGGACAAGCATATGACTTTGACTACGCACGTGAACAACGTATGTCGCTCTGCATACTTTGCCATTCACAAGATCGGGCAAATACGCAAATTCATCGACAGAAAAACAGCAGAAACTCTTACGCATGCTTTCGTCACCTCCCGTCTGGACGCCAATAATAGTTTGCTTTACGGTCTTCCTGCCACTACGCTTGCAAAACTCCAACGTGTACAAAATAGCGCTCTTCGCTTAGTAACTGGTGCAAAGAAGGACTGTAGCATTACTTCACTTCGTCGTGAGCTACACTGGTTACCCATTAAGGATCGCATAATCTTCAAGCTTCTTCTTATCACATTCAAGGCAATCCACGGTATGGCTCCATCTTACCTTTCTGAACTTATCACTACCTACGTCCCAAAGCGCACTCTTCGATCAAGTTCACAACTTCTCCTCTCACATCCACCCAGTCGCGAGGTGTCAACATTATACTATGGCAATAGGGCATTTTCCGTCGCTGCCCCAACTTTGTGGAACAAACTTCCTGCAGAGGTCAGAAATGCCAACACCCTTGCCACGTTTAAGCGGCTCATCTTCTTAAGACACATCTTTTTAATAACCCCATGTAATTGCGTTTTTATGGTATACAGTTGTGCGTGTTGGACTTTTAATCCTGTGCTATTAAATTGTTGGTGTTTTTAGATTAATCAGAACTATGGACCTTGATTTTAACAATGGTGTTTTATCACTTATATTTGTATGCAATCATAATGCAATATCTTTTTATAAATGTTTTTACTGTTGGTCAATGTTTAATATGGTATAATTTTAGGCTTTTTAGTTGTAGTTTTTAAGATTTTACTGTGTAAAGCGCTCAGAGGCCTTTTCTTGTGTTGGGCGCTATATTAACACTTTCCACGCGGCTATTAATTTAACCATTACAAAACAGAATTTTCAGAAAACTTTTCGTAATTTTTAGAGTCTATTTAAAGGATTACTGAACCAATACTAGGCATGTTTGTACTTATTTCAATGCATTTCTCATGGTGATTCCAAATTATAATAATGAAATTCAATAATTTTGAAATTTTTGAAACATTTTGTGAAATTTTGGATGTCGTCTGCAGCCGCCTGCCGCATGGAAAGTGTTAAGTACATTATTATTATTATTATTATTATTATTATTATTAATTAGTTATTACAAATAGTTGACAAGTCTGTTGAACCACATATTGAAAGACTACTAAATATCCTTTTAAATGGGACCAGAATGGTGATTGTAACATCAGGGGATGACTAGTTATTGTAAAAAGAACAAAGCATGGAATTATCCCCATTGAGTTTGTACAGGCGGCACCCCTTCCGGCACCACCCCTTCCGGCATCACCCCTGGTCCTTAAACGTCAAACAGCTGTATCTCCCTTTCTGTATTAGATGTACCAATGCCATTTTGCAGGCAGATAGCTTGTTATTAGGGCTTTAAAATGATACCAAATTTGTTGAAATAACTTTTGTGGGTTTAAAAATATTTAAGCAATATAACAGCATGAAACTAAAAAGTGTAACAGCACCACCCTATTTGGAGGCGAGTTCATAACGCGTGACCTTAGACGCATATCTTTGCCTAGATATTTTTTTGAAATGGTGAACTAATTATGTTTTGGACTGGTGAATCCATGGTAAATCTTCACGTATATTTCAACATCTCGAATATACCGTATTACCATTACTGTAGAACAAACAGAGTGCACTGAGGTGAATCTTCACCAAAAAACTGCATGAAAGATCTAATCTTGACCTAGTTTATCCTGAAGGAACATGAATACAGGTGAAAGCGGAGGGTATTCAAGCTGCACATTGCTGCCTATATAAGATCTGACTGCCTTCATCTAGTCATTCCTCATCATCCGTTTCACATTTGGAAACTGTTGCATAGTATGGTAATGGTCTGTCCTGTACGATATACTGTGACACATCCCACATTAGGTGAGGGATTGTTGTCAATACAGGCACAACACTTAATACAAGAAACGACGTTGTGTAACTGCCAGTTTGATCAAACAGCCAACCTATGGAATAAAAGTAAATGAAGAAAATGTTTTAGCATTAATACTTATACATTTACTATAATAGTGAGTTATGTTTTTCATAGAACCTATCATGTCACACGGTAAATGTATAATGTTTCTAAAAACGTTGCACTTATCGATATCGTGGCTTTCTGTCACTCTCACGCATGACATGTATCGGAAAATCGATGGTTCCTGTCTTTTTTGGTTTACAACAACTGTGAGTAAGCTATAGTCGAGCTCTAGGTTTTAGAAATAAGAAAAAGGAAAACTTATTTATTTATTGATGTAAAGAATAATCTAAGAGCTTGTACCATGATGGCGCTATGATATGAAGCCATGATTTTGTGGATATGGAAACAGAGATGAATCGGGGACCACGTTTACGGCGTTTTGCAAAAAAACAATGGATTGTGGTGCTGTCATTAAAATCTTCTTTGAAAACGGATCCAAAGTTCTTCATTTGACCCGGTCCGTTTACAGTTACACCCGATTGAACCTGTGCATATCGAACTTATAGCTGCCTGTCGTTTTCTGTGATAGATAGTTATTTGAAACGCAAACTAATTTGAAAATTGCTATTTTGATCTATATATTTCTAGAACTTGGATTCATAAGATAAACATAGGAAAAGCTATGCCTTATACATGATATGTGAGTAATAATTATGGGGAAATTGGGAACATCTAAGCTCTATAGTAGAGCTAGGACTACATACCTGACCCAAATCCGCTCAATAGTCCACCAGCACTGTTTGCAAACAAACACCATATCATTGCGGTTGATTTTTCGTCATCGTCAACAACTTCTTGTAAGATTGTATATAAATTGATGAAAAGTGCTGCCCGCCCAACACCAAAAATAGCACACGACAACATAATTCCGAAGTAAGACTGATAAGCAGAAGAGATGGTGTCGATCAATAACGACATGAAATTGATTGCTGTGATAATATACAACATTTGTTTGTTGGAGAAAAATGTCGCCAATAATGGATAGATGACGCTTCCAACGATATGTCCAAATCCACCAATGGTTGCTAATACGGCCGCTTTGTAAGGTGGAAACCCAAGCTCTAAGGCGTGCGGAACAAGATATATAGTCCAACCCGCCGCGATGTAACCACCTCCTAAGCTTACGAACAGTAAGGATACAAAGCGGAAACCTTTAAACAGAGTTAGACCTAAGTAAAAAACAATCCCGGAATCGGAATATCCTTGCTGTCGTATTTGCGGTGGTATAACTGTGCTTTCGAATGGTCGTAAGGACGCTCCACAAACCACTAGATTGAGGTTAAGACCACCAATTATTAGTAATGCACCACGCCAACCATATGCATCTAAGAGAAATTGCGTCAACATTGGCATTACCATGACTGCAGTGCCGACAGCAATATGTACGAAGGAAACGACTTCATCGTAATATCTGTCGAAATAGGTAGATAATGCACTCAGTAGTAATGCTTCAGCTCCGGCGACAAAACCTGTTGTGAAACAATGATGAAAGAATTTCAAAAGAATATTTTATATGAATTTTAGTTGGAAACCGGAAAAGTCCATGTAGAAACCTTCATAGAGAGTTTTGTTTGAGCAGAATATATGAATAAGGACGAGGGGAGTACCAGGCTCGGCCACCTTTATTACCACATTCTGATCCAGAGGGCGTAATCGGTCACCGTCATATGACGCCCTCGTCAAGAAACAACAGGAAACACTGGCTCTAGATCCCGAGAGCGATCTACAGGGTGTCTCAAAAGGGTGTCTCCGTGGCACGTGTTTACCCAATTTATTGACCCTGAACTTCTAGAATTTAGTGTAACAATTGTATACATATACATATTGATAGACTAAACGCTTAGCTTTCATATGCCTTTATTTCATCTAATTCGGTTTTGTCAATCCTGAGATCTGATCAATTAGCTAAAGCTACCTAAAATCGACATTGTGCCACTTTTACAGAAAGAATGCATTAAAACCATCGTCCTCCTAATGGCCCTGTCACACATACGGCGATCAGACCAGCGACTGAACTGCGCTCAAAAATATGTATAATACGCAAACTGTCCGAAATTGTCCATTTTTAAGTCAAGGTCGCTAAAACCCTTTCACATTCTGCTGCGATCAGGCCGGCGCTTAGATTACGCTAAAAATTTATAAAAACTCCAAGCCAAACGCATCAAGATCTCTACGAACCCCTTGGTGACGCAGTGGGAATTGGCTGGGACGTGAGAGGGTCGTGAGAGCGTCCCCATGGTCGCCCTTAAGCGCCAGTGCACTACGCGTGTTTTGTGCATGCTCAAAACAAGCGTAGTACACTGGCGCTGTCCTGTCCTGTCCTGTCCGTAGCGTTCTTAATTATTAACCGACAGTCGTGAACAATATCTCTCTAATCCCAAGGATGTTCGAAAACTATTACAACATCTCAATCCAGATAAAGCTTCTGGACCCGACCTGATTCCAACCAAGGTACTCAAAAAATGCTGTGCTGAACTTGCCAGTCCACTCTGCAGGCTGTTTGATCTCTGCTTCACTCATGGTGTGTTTCCTAACCAATGGAAAACAGCATCTGTCACTCCAATCCACAAGAGAGGTTCCAAGGCTGACCCAACAAAGTACCGTCCTATCTCACTGCTAAGCAATATCAGCAAGATCATGGAAGCTGTTGTGCAGAAACAACTTCAACGCTTTCCTCTCAGCAATGATCTGATTTCCAGCAGACAGTGTGGATTTAGAGAAAGCCACAGTACAGCTGATCTCCTCAACATTTTGTCACAGAAATGGAACAACTCCCTAGACCAAAGTGACGAGGTTTGTGTCATTGCCCTTGACATAAAAGGAGCTTTCGACAAAGTATGGCACAATGGACTCTGCTCAAAACTGATGTCGAAGGGTGTTACCGGAAGACTGCTTTCATGGATACACAACTACTTATCCGATAGATCTATCAATGTCGTCATGTCGGGACAAGCATCCAACACTGCACCCATAAATGCTTCTGTTCCACAGGGATCTATCCTTAGTCCACTGCTGTTTTCTGTCTTCATTGATGACCTTGTGGATGTCTGTGACAACGAGCTCTACCTGTACGCTGACGATTCAACACTTTTCGCACCCATTAAGTCTTCAACCAGCTGCAATGCAGTAGCTGCTAGCCTTAACAGTGATCTAAGCAATATGAAAGCGTGGGCTGATAAATGGAAAGTGACCTTTGAGCCTACCAAGTGCAAGACCATGGTAATCTCTAGGAAGAGAACCACATCCCAACTTGTACTCTACTTTGGTGAATGCAAGCTACCATCTGCAGACAAACTGGAAATCCTGGGTGTTACCATTGATAGCAAGCTGACTTGGTCCAAACACATCTCGGCTGTCTCAACCAGGGCTGGCAAGAAGCTCGGCGCTCTTCGCAAGGTTGCAAATAAATTGACGGCATTGGGCAGATCTACTGTGTACAAATCACAAGTCCGTAGTGTAATGGAGTATGCTTCACTAGGCTGGTCTAGCGCTTCACCTACTATCCTAAGCCAGCTTGACAACATCCAAAGGAAGGCACTCAAGATCATTAGAGCTCATGACGCTACTGGTCTATCGCAGCTCAGCATCATAAGCCTACTTCACCGGCGACAGGTGGCAGCAGCCAGAATGTGGTTGTAATCGTACAATTTTTTTAAATAGCCATTTTGAAAATGTTTTAATTTTTAATTGTATGGTCCTGAATATTATAGCACAGGCCGAGTCAGTCGCTACACGTAGGTCACTTACACAGTGGGTTTGACCTCGAAATTGTCTTTACGCCAAAGTCAGAAAATATCCACCATAAAACTTCGGAGTACGTGAATGGCCGTATGGACACTAATAAGCTGTCTCCACGAACTTGGCGGTTTGCGTCATTGTTTTGTTTAATCGGAAGGGTCTGCACTTTTAAATGAGGATATTAATTTTTTGTTAGAATCGATTTAAAAGCAGTAATTTGATTCCGAATGTAGACCTAAATATTCAACAAATGTCAAGTTTCCTCCATATTTGCAACCTGCGTCTGTTTCACTGTGATATCATAATCCCCGAGTCGTCAAGTACGTAATGCTATGTAATGCTCCGGTAGCTCAGTGGAACAGCCCTTGCTTTTAAAACAAAGAGACACGGTTCGATCCCCGCAGTCGTCATCTTTTAAGTATATTTTCTTTAATATAACCTGCCGTACAGTAGATGTTAGATTTTTGTTTAATATCCGAGTTATATTCTCAGTCAAATCCGCCAGTAGTTGGACCATGTTGATTTTATAAATGATAGATATATTATTATTCATTTGGCCTGAAAAAAGAAATAAGTGTAAAGACCTATTATTAGCTTTTTATATGAAAAAGGAAGTATGGGGGATCGTCGTAACAAAGTCAAGTAGTTGCAGATTATCCGTGGTCTTCGCTATCTCCAACATGTCTTGATATACCGTATTTGAGACCAATTTATTGCAGGAAACATTTTTACCAAACACTGTGACAAGTATGAATTTGTTAGGTTTTGTATTTACTCTAAATTTAGAAGGTATTTTGCCTAAAAACACACACATATCACTTTTTTCTCGGCCTTATTATAGTTTCTTCCAAAGTAAGATAATGGAAATAAAAACTATATCAAATACGTAGTTTACCTAAATAGGAGGTGGGTTATCAAGTTATTTTATGTTATAAACAAGATGCAAAATATTGATGATTTTCACAGCCCATTTAGCGCTTGAAAAGGTGGATTGGTGAAAATCGAGTGTATACGACAATTTAAAGCCGCTATATGCGTGACCTGCCGGCTGACTGAGGCTATGTTAGAAACACCATTTCCCTTACTTATAAGCAAAAAATCGGGTGAAATTCCGATATTTGGAACTTTTTTGGCGAAGATTTCTATTTTGGCTTATATTTTACTGTCCAACGAATACGGCGTGATTTTGAGGTCGGCCATGTCTGGTGACGTCATGCGTGGGATGTTTGTACTTGTTTTGGTATGCATGGATAGAGGGAAGCTATACTATGGTACCCAAATAAGCATAATCTTCATTTCGGATTGGATTTTTTTAGGGGGTGGTAACCCCCTCCCCCCCCCCCCCCCCCCCCCACCCCTCTGGAGTAACCCTTTCTATTCATTGCAAACTGTGAAGTGGCACAACGTCGATATTAGGTAGCTTTAGTTATAAATTGGTAATATCTCAAGATTGACAAAACCAAATCGGATGAAATAAACGACATATGAAAGCTAAGGGTTAATTCTATCAATATGTATATAATTAATACACCAAATTATAGATGTTCGTGGTCAATAAGTTGGGTAAACACGTGCAAGGTGTGTTTTTTGAGACACCCTGTATATCTATCAAACACAATCCTTCGTTTAAGACGTGATTGACGAAACCTCGTCTTGAAAAATACTAAGTCTCCTTTATGAAATTTTTAACGAAAATTATTATATAATCAAATAATAATGTATACCTGAAATATCTTGGTTTTTTTCTTCAAATTCTAATTTAACCTTGACCAACTAAGACTAAGACTGCCTAACGTCTTAAAAAATACTGTATGTGAACAAATTACACATCCTAAACAACTAGATTTTTTTCGTTACGGTGCATGATTAATTTGATTTATTGTATGTTTAGGCTTGTTAGGGTACGTACCATGAGACGTGTTTTGACTCATATAATTCACTGACTTACCTGACATTAACATGGACATGGCGAAATGATTCACATGCAATGCCAACGAGCCTAATACCAAACCCATAGCTGCCAATAAACCAAAAGTCATCGCCGTAAAACGGGGAGTTACTAACTTGCTGAGTACAACTGCCATTGGACCTGTAGGACAATAGACCGAACAAACAAATACAATTTGTAAAGCCGAATGCAAAAACAAACACAAAAACCTGAGCGTTTGACAACATTTAAGACTTTGATGAGTCGAGTAGCCGAGCGGTGCTTTTACCACACCTCCCTGCTTTTACACTAAAATCGAATCGAAATTCGAAGTAATCAACAGAAGACAGTTCCTTCTGTTTATTTTTTTGTTTTTTGTATAGAACAATATACAACAAACAAGGTTGAATCTTGTTTTTCAATAAGTCAGTTTAAAGCGGGACTCTATAAGATGAACTGATTTTTAATTTCAAATATTCTCATCTGAGCTGTGATTGGTCAATTCTCACAGCCCGTAATAACAAATAGGCCTACCTAGCTACGACATCAATGAACCGTTTAGCCTGATTGGTTCATATTACGCAAAACAATAACAACTTTGACAGTCGGTAAGGGGCTTCCCCGAATTTGAAATACCGCTGCAATTTAATACAGCTGGTTTAGATGAAAGGTGTACTACCGGACTTTAATTACTCTGCAATAATAAAATAGAATCTTTTTTGTTGGTACGATTCTACTTTATTATTTATTACAAAGACATCAAGCGATAAATAATACAGATATAGGTAATTAGTCCTGATTTCAGGACTGTCGATTTTATTTTAATACACTGACCATCACCACAGCGCTGATTAACTCCACCATAATTTCATGATTCCACTGACCAAATAGTATCCATTGACCGTACCCCCTCTATCGTTCAAATCATAGATCCTGCTCACATCCAGTAACCGCTCACATTTACTGACCAGGGAGTTTTGGCTCTCCGGCCTGCGGCCGGAGAGACAAAAGGACATCTCAGACTGACAACCCGGTATACGACCAGGTACAAGCATTACAAGACAGATGATGCCTCTACAGTTAATAGTAAAGGGATCGTCTAAGGCTCTATAGATAGAGCTAATAGGTAATAAGCTATACAAAACAATTTCAAATACGACCAGCGCAAAGAATTTATAACAGTCAAACAAGAAGAGGCAAGTGAGAATGGTGATTTTTTTCTCGCGAAGTGAGATATGTAACCGAATTGATTTAAAGTCCGTGTCACGTACACTATGCATTTACATTGATAACACGTCACGCCACATACGTTACCATTGCATTGCTTCGCACGTAGGCAAAATTGCATTGTTGACTGGGTGATTTAGTTTTGTGTGCTACTGAACGATTGTCATTGGCCTGTGAATTGCCTGTGAATTAAGTGTGTTTATACAACTGATAGACAAGTTATTAGAGCTAACCGTAATCGTTCAGGAAAACTGCACCAATGCTACAACTTCAACTTAACAGTGTTACAAATTTATAGTTTGATAAGAATACACTGATAGAACAGAATATAAATATTTTGGGTCTCGCTCTTTAGCTATGCGCAGGAACACTGCACCTCGTCCTGAACACGGCAAAGTAAAGTAAAGATTTGTACAATTTAAAAATAATAATTATTAGAGTGAATATAGGTCAATACAATGTACGCCCGTTGCGTTCATAATCGTTTGTTTGTCGTCCGTCTTTGGTAGTGCAGGGTGGATCAACATATAGCTGAAACAGGTGTTGTGGTCTAGTGTGATAATAAGGAATCCACGAATCCTAACAGTGCAAACATGGTAGTTAATTAATTATTAATTATTTATTCATTGCCCGATTTATTGATCATTCATTATTGTTTTATCATTAATTACTCAATAATAAATAAGTATTAATAATTAATTATTGATTAATAACTTATTGCTCATTAATTGGTGATAATTAATCAATCATTAATTAATCCTAATACATTATTTGTTAATCATTAATAAATTACTATTTTTTTATTTATTAATAACTTGTTTTTGCCGAACGTAATTTAGTGATATTTGAAGGGAGTGTTGAAACAGGGAAACATACGTTATTTAGTGATATTTGAAGAATCTTGGAACAAGAAAACGTACACAATTTAGCATTTTTAAGGGAGTGCTGGAACAGGGAATCGTACGTTATTTAATTATTTTTATTTAAGGGAGTGCTAGAACATGGAAACGTACGACATTTAGTAATATTGAATTGAGTGCTGGAACAGGGAAACGTACGTGATTTAGTCATCTTTAAGAGAGCGCTGGAACAGGGAAATGTACGTGATTTAGTAATCTTTTATTTAAGGGAGTGCTGGAACAGGGAAATGTACGTCATTAAGTAATCTTGAATTGAGTGCAGGAACAGGAAAACGTACGTCATTTAGTAATCTTTTATTTAAGGGAGTGTTGAAACAGGGAAACGTACGTCATTTAGTAATCTTGAATTGAGTGCAGGAACAGGGAAACGTACGTGATTGAGTCATCTTTAAGGGAGTGCTTGAACAGAAAACCAAATACTAAAATGAAAACATTAACAAAAACGGACTTTGATTTTTGACACATTGTTGACCCATATCTTTGTTAATATTCAGTTAATATTCAATACAATATATTAAATTAATTAGAGAGACGACATTTCTTTTTAATTTTGTCATTTAATATTCTTACGTAAGAGCTATAGTTTTGGTATTATGGCCATAATCATAATCATTACGTGGCAAGTTAATTTTTATCACTGTATTTAAATTGACCGTAAACCGGTCAAATTAAAATAAATAAACCTGAAATATGTTAATATATTATAAATAATGAACATTGACGTATCATTAGCTACATGTTTGTTTTGTTGGTTATGTGATACATTCGAATTTGAATCGATATTTGGACACAGATATGATTGTAAACTTTGTTGTGTGAAAAAAATTAGACAATCTACATTACTAATCTTCAAAAAATGTAGTCAGTCATGAAACAAAATATTTCCTATGTTTCATTCTTAAAATGCGATGTGGCGGTGGTTCTTACTGCATGTCAATAACAATTTTGAGAAATCTTATTTTAGGAGCACATATATTTCATGATTAATCTATGAGGGTTAAAATCATACAAAGTTGCATCGTGCTTTTGTGAATTTTGGTCCTCAAAACAAATAATCCTTGGTCATTTTCTATTACTGTATGGCTCAACTTCAATTAACATCGTTCTGTAATACATGGTATGTAAAGGGGCCTTATGATAATAGCGCATTTATTTATTCATTAATTAATAACTTGTTTTTGCCCTGGTTGACTTTGATGTGATAAATCTATTCTTAACTAGACCTTTAACTCACATCATCTTCAGGGGCGTTTGTTTATGTAAACATCCAAGTTCTATAAATGCAGTCAAGTAAATTAAGAAACACATTAGTAAACATGTCTTCATAATGTATTTTTCATAATTGAAGAAATTAATTAAGAATGATTATAGCCCACGAGATACGTTGTCAATGCTTTGTTAAATTGTCATCAATTATTGGGTCTTATTTAAAGACAACGCTAATACTTGTAAATGCTTCATATTATGATTCAATATTTATTGTATCAAATATTAAAGGCATATAATGTGATCTTTTCCAGGGAGCGCCCTCTATTCATAATTTTTTTAGAAAGTAGATTTTCTTGCAGATTTACATTTCGGATCATAAATCATGAATACATTTCAAGTTACAGAGCGATACGATTCCTAATTACATCAAAATCATAGTTTTAGAGTGAATTTAGAGTAAAAATAACTTTTCGGCGCAGACTCCGCGCCGACAGTTTATTTCACTCTAAAACCATGATTTTGAAGTAATTAAGAATCGTATCGCCCTGTAACTTGGAATGGATGTACGATTTATGATCAGAAATGTAAGTCTGAAAGAAAATCTGCTTTCAATTTTTTTTTTAGGATTGAGGGCGTTCCCTGGAAAAGATCACATACTGTCATAATATACCTATAAGTATATTCTTTCGTATCTTTTGTTTACATTTACGGGGCTTGTTGTTTGTGCTCAGGGCCGGACTTACCATTGGGCCCAGGGCCCAAAATTCAGAAAAAAATAAAATAAAAATAGATTACTAACACTTAACACTAATTAAATTAATGTTTAATTGTTTATTAATATTAATTAATTATTGATCAATCATTATTGATCATTAAATACTCAATAATAAAGTGATGATTGTAAATAAGGATTAATAATTGATTATTGATTAATTAATTATTTGTTACTCATTGATTAATTATTAATTCATTAATTACTTGTTTTTGCCCTGGTTGACGTTGATGTGATAAATCTATTCTTAATTATACCTTCAACTCGCATCATCTTCAGGGGCGTCTACCTTTAAGTATTGATAATTAATTATTGAAAACTAATTATTGATACTTAATTAATCATTAATGAATCATAATTAATTATTTATTAATCATTAATTAATTATCCATTACTTAATTAGTTGTTTTGCCCCTCGTTGACTTTGATGTGATAAGTCTTTTCTTAATTATATACAAAATATTCCTATTTGGGACCTTTAACTCAAATGTTCAGGGGAGTTTGTTTATGTAAACATTCATGTACAATATAACTATGACTCTATGTTATAAAAACAGATCTTGAAACTTAAAGAAAACTGCAAGCGCGCAAAAGAAAAACAGTTTTTGAACTAAAAATGGTCCAGAAAAACGTCCATGAAGCCAATATATTAAGCTTGAATAATGAAACATTGAAATTAATACGCGCGAAGCTCGCACAAATTGTCATCGTTAACACTTAAAAGGTCCAGTATGACGTTTTTAACTTCGATCATATAATGTTTAGAATATTTATGGTGGTTCGAGACCCATTATAATGTTGAAACCTATAGAACATTAAAATTACGGGAACGTGACCCCTTAACCCCCCCCCCCCCCCAAGAAAAAAAATCGCAGCCTACGCCCCTACCCTTCATTCTCCTCCCCTAACACCTTCTTCTCCTCTTCCTCCTTTTTTTACATCTTTTGTCAAGGGGTGGCAAATCACCGCCTCTCCCTCAGGCCTCAATTAATAATAATAATAATTATTATTATTTTGTTATATAGCGCGATCCCCTCAAAAAGAACTCAAGGCGCTTTACAAAGATAAATTAAAAGCATAAAGTACGGGAGCAATATATAAATACACAATATTAAAACATATACTCTACCGATAACAACAAGATAAAATACTGTATGAATATTGCACAAAATAAATAAGAAGAGCATGCAAGAACAGGCAACGGGATAACTGTGAAATTATACATAAGTAGAAATGGGAATAGTAAAAGCCGTGTGCACGGAATACATATTGCACAATCAGTATTGCATCAATATCAAAGCACGAGAAAAGGGTGAAATATGCATTGCAATTACAATATTCCGAATTAACAACCGTAATACTATACACAGCAAAATATTAAACACAGGAATCACAGCATAAATTTATATTAAAACACAGGGAAACCAGCTGTGGTCAGAAAAACATGATGTCATAAAACATTAAAAGCGCCTAAAAGTCGACTGTTAACAAAAACATAATAAATGAAATCTAAAAGGTTCCATGATTTAGGCTTTCTTGAACTTAAAACAGGCCTATACTGAAATGTTACACCAGTTAAAGTATCTGAATCAATCATTAGGCGGCTAGGCCCATGTTTTACTGATACTGATTAAATACGGTTCTCGACGTATTTTGATACAATCCGTCATGGTTAGCAGATACTTTGTCATTCATTTTTGAACTTGAACCAAAGGAAAATATCTTATACAGACTCTAAACAATAGAAATGATGGCACGGTTGGATAACATCAAGTTCAGGGTATAGAGCTTTGCAGTCAGTGAATGCATGCACTCATCGATTGCGAAGCTCTGTACCCTGTTTGAAATTGATGTAGTGGCTTTGTTGCTTCATGTCTCAAGGTTGAAGCTTGAATATTGTCCTGGTAAATTAGAGGTTTTTGTTGAGATTTGTCAACTAAGAATTAAATGCGGCTAGAATTGCTCAAATAAAAGATTTACGTGGCACACAGGTAACAACATTGTGTTGTATGTTTTTTCACCGTAATCAATCTTCTCCGTTGATATACTGTATATGTCTTTGAATGTGACATTAGCGCGCTGACTTGTGTAATAAGCAAAGAATGTCATAAGCTTACTAATTTATCACAAACTCAAGACAGGAGTACAATAGGCCTACACCAAATTGCAACCAGTAAAAGAGTGTAGGATTTTAGATCAAAACTTTGCCCAAAAATTGTAGCTATCAATGGTGATCTTAGATTAATATTGTGTACTCAAAAATAACAATTTACGCAATACAATACACAACGACTGTATGTACAAATATCGACGGTGCGGGGAGTGGGGGGCATGAATGAGGGGACATGCCTGTGAGCATATGGGCATAACATACTATTTTTTGTATGTGAACATAGAGTTTGTCATTTCATTTTTTGAGGCATCAGGATGGGGGAGGGGCATCAGGGTGGGCCCCACCCACCCATCTAGTTACGCCCCTGGACAGCATTCAACTTTTTTAAGTGCAAGGGTGACGCTACAGTGCAACTTATAATTAATGCCCTTTTATATCAAATTCACTTTTATAGACATTTAAAAATGACTATAAAAACACAATTTTTCTTTCAATGAAGTCAAGTTTGGTGACAAATGATACAGAACAGAAGCCTCACCGCAAACAACTTAATTAGAACAATTGAGTAAATTAACCTGATTTGCGTATTACTTACATATTTAATTAGCATCAAGTCAAAAACACATTTTAATTTATATCTGGAGATGTGTATATCTTGGAAACCCGTTAATCAGATATGTTGTGCAAAAACTTAATTCCAACATTTTTGTATGAGTAAACAAAATGGAGCATTTCTTTGGATTTATCTATTTATATCATTGAATTGCGTAATGTACTACCAAAATACCAATATTCTATGACTAATTTGAACATAACCATATCACGAAGTATGCCTGTTTTAATAAAGGAACCCAATTTGGCAGCTGTGCTCCACGATATGCTAAATCCTTATCAATGTAAGTGAGGAGCAATTCTAGAGTACATATACACAAAAATCATTATATTCCAATTAGATTCAAGCCCACCAGGTGTTTCAAACAGACAGTAAAATGTTATTTATAAATCCATTATCTGTCGATAACAATTGATTCAACACTGTCATTTTCCACCTTGTGTCTCATTTTGTGTTATATATAATGAGGAATACATGTAAATCCGGTTAAATCATTTTCGATCTGAAATGAGTATAATGATTTAAATGTTTCTGTTCATTACGAATTCCTTTGACAGCTCAATAATTGGGGTTTCAAATAAAAAGGCATACCTCTTTGTATCAACGATAATTGATGTTATCCATACTTTAATTTATCTCTGTGTTTGAATGTCCCAGGTATATATATTTTTTGATTTCTTTTTCTTTTTCTTTCTCTTTTATAATTTTATTCCGGGTTTTTTAAAATTTGAATTTGAATGAGTCTGTACTATTTGCAAGCTCCTCCGTGAAACGGATCATTTCAATAACATTCCCGGACCGTTGCCAAAACGAGTCTTTAAAACAGGCATGACTCTTGATAGCAAGGGTCAATTCCAGTGATTATATTTTTAAGATGAGCGAAGTCATAATGTTATTGTCTGAATATCTCGGGTATAAATACCTTTTGAATTTTAATGAATCTGTACTCTTTACTCCTCACTTATAAGTTATGGACGGATAATTTCAAAGGATTTAGCATTTCGTGGACAGCTATACTAAAATAGGTTAATTTATTAAAACAGGCATATCTCTGTTAGCAACGATCAATTTCAGTGATTCTTTTTTCATATGAGCGGAGGAATGTGCTCTTTGAATACCTCAATGGTTTGTCAAATTTGTTGGTATTTTTGGGAAAATATTCATTCCCGTACAACTCTTTTGACTCACCCTGTACGTCCTCTTAGCTTTTTATTTGTACTAGCGGGACGCCCGTCCTTGGACGGGCGTCCCTTCGGACGGGCTCTCCCGCTAGGGAGTACCAGATAGAACACCTACAAAATGGAACAACACATAGGGGAATATGGGGCAACTGGACCGTGGGGCAAGTGGTCCGAAATGAAGGATTTTGTAATTGTATTGGCATACTGCTTTCTTTGAACAGTACGACTTTTGTTGATATTTGACATATATCCTTACCTCTACAATCCAAAACATTTGGAACTTTAGGGTATTTACACATGTGATTTTCTCCAGATCTTTGAAGCCAACTCTTTGAGTGACTGATTGAAATTCACAGATAGTATGGGCGATATATGAAGATGGGTTTAGATCATGTTTAATGTACTTTATATGATTGACAGAAATGCAACAGTAAATATATACAAAGAGTACAGTCGTCTTAAGATGCTAGGTGCATATTGCATTTGATGGGTGCTATATTATATTTCGCTCTCAGTGCGTAGCTCGGGGGGGGGGGGGGGGGCGGGGGGGCGGGGGGGGGCAGGGGGGGGGGGAATGCCCCCCTGACTTTCCGAAATATGATTAAAACCATAGGTTGTGGTGAAATGACCGTAAAATGGCGCATATTGTTAACTTGGGACATGTTTGTTTGGATTTCCGATCAATATTATCATTTAAAGAATGCTTCAACTTAAATCATTATCACGGGTATTCATTTGGTAGGGTTATTAGTTTATGAATTTGCAAATAACAAAGTACACCATTTCTTATTTTATCTAAAGACACTCGTCTACTTGTAGGACTCGAACGCCGTAATATTTGCGAATTCAAAGATACTCGCTGGCTACAGAAATCTGTGTAATGGCTAAAAACAAAATGCAGTTTGCCTTTTTCTGAAATGTATTGGAGTTACTGATTGTTTTGACAAATGGTGGTATGTTTTAAAAAATTTGGCGTAAAATTTATTACGTCACAGGCGTGTTTGAATAATGTTTCATTTCGACAAAGTGCTACGTCATTTGTTGGGGCAAGTGGTCCGAAGGGGTATGGGGCAACTGGTCCGCCTGCAAAAACTAAATCAAAATTGTAAAATTCATTTGGAAATTTAGTTGTTAGTGTCAATAAAACATGACTCGGTTGTTTCCAGTTGACATTGAGTACTGCTCTCAATTCTGGTGTAGCAGCCATCAAGCTCTTTCTGTAACTGGGAGTAATGGTCCAAGGTTGCATCCATATAACAGAACTGACTCTACCGTTGAGGCAAACAGGCGAAGTTGAATTTCCGAGAGAGAGAAGACTTCCATATGTTGGTCATTTTGCTACATGCTCTCCATGCTGCTCCTTTGCATTGCTATGTCCTTTGTTGTACTCTCTATCCAGGCACCAAGATATTTTAAATCTTGAACCTCCCCCAACTTGATACCATCATTTGTCTGTATGGATCCCTTCTGACTCTGGTTATATAACATAAATTTTGTCTTTCCAGCATTCATTTTCAGTGTCAAGGCCTTTCTAAAATCAATGTAGGTGATTACTGCTGTTAGGTTGTTGGCCTTAACTCCTATAATAAGCCTCTTCAGTGCCAGTGTGTGGCCCACTGTCGTCCTTCCGACCCTGAAGGCAATTGATTGGTTCTCAATTTCTCAAATGCTGATCCAGCTCTAGTCTAATTCTGTCCAGGATCATTCTGTCATGTCTGTTGTACGTTTGGCAACAAATAGAACTTAGGCTGATACCTCGGTAGTTGCCTCCTAGGCTAATATTGCCTGATTTTGGTATTGGAACTATGTTGAGCACAGACCACTGGCTCGTTTCTCACAGTCAGTAATGCTTCATTGCAGAAGATGTCATCAAGGCCGAATATTTACGGAACTTTCAAGGACCTGTTTAGTTTCCAGATCTTTTAAGGATTGATGTGATTTCCTCCCTCCTCCTCCCTCGGACCTTTTGGTGGATGCTTTCCCATGAGCTCCAGCTTAGAGCATGCTTGAATTGAAATGGGCTGCTTCTACTTCCTTGATCTTGCTGATCTGCTTATATGACTAGACTAGATTGTAGGCTTTATTAGTTCTCTATGGGATTCTGGGCATCATGACATATATGGTTCACACTAGTTAGTTAAAACCCCCCCCCCCCCCCCCCCCCCCCCCCCCCCCCCCCCACTCTCTTATTTCACCTTTCACCCTTTCTACTACCTTCTTTAGCTTATTAGCTTATGTTTCCTTTCGCATCCAAGTTGGCTAAGATAGGTGAGCCAAGTTAAAACTGGCTAGTTAGTGTGCCTTTCTGGTTTGTCTAGGATGGAGGTTCTATTCCTATGTGTAGGTTATAGACGCCTAATCCCTGGAAAGATCGAGACTTAACTGATATCTTTCTGAGGTACAGGATACAGATCCTCAGTTTGATGGTGACTGCGCAACACCACACGGTGTTAGTGTGGGTGCCAACTGTGATGTTACTATCCCTCACTCTTTTCTTCTTCCTCTCCTAATCATAGAGTAAGAATATGTGTTGCATTTAAGGTGTGGGTACCCTTCACGAGGAAGGATCTGGGCGCCCACCTCGTTGTATGTATTTCCATCAGTACACGCACATGGAAACCTTATAGATAACCTATGATGACGAAACTAAGTAATGGCAACCACCAGCCTCGCATACCAAGGTGGTACCTCCGGACCCAGAGGGGAAAGTAACGGGCAACAAAACCAATCCCGAACCTTGTCCTGTGATGACGCACCGAATGGAGCCGAAGGAAGGACTATGGGAAAGGATCTTACGTTAAGAAAAGTCAAACGATTTGGTACATGGAATGTGTGAACTCTATCACATTCTGGCACTCTGGCGCTTCTGATCAGACCGGGGATCAGACAGATGGACAAATGCAAAGTTAACATCCTAAGTATTGCTGAGGTACGCTGGTCAGGAAAAGGCCACTTCTCCACAGATGACCACACCATATACTACTCAGGAAATGAGAAAGGAGGGAGCAAAGGTGTAGCTTTAATCACCAGTAAAATCATCTCAAAGTATGTCTTGGTCTACAACCCAGTCAGTGATAGGATCATCTCCATCAGATTCCAAGCTCGGCCTATCAACCTCTCAGTCATTCAAGTATGCACCCAACCTCCGTAGCCTCTGATGAAGATCTGGAATGTTTTTACAGCCAACTACAAGAAACCCTTGATGACATTCCGACGAGAGATATCATCATGATAACAGGTGATTTCAACGCAAACGTTGGAGAAGGCATTAAAAGTGAAGACGAAACCATGGCCTTGGGCCATGAACACAATTTTCCAACAACACCCGAGACGGAAGTACACTTGGATATCTCCAAACGGCCTCACAATAAACCAGATTGATTACATCCTCATTAGCAGTAGATGGAAGTCTTCTATCAAGATAGTAAAAACCCTGCCAGGGGCAGATATAGGTAGTGACCATCAACTTCTGATTGCTGATTTTCGAATCAAGTTGAAGATGACCAAAGGTGCTCCCAAACCCTGCAGATTTGATTTGCAGCATCTTGATGACAGATACAGAGTGGAGACCAGAAATCTGTTTCATGAACTGATGGTTAGAGACGAGGAAACAACTCCTGATGAACTCTGGCTGGACATCAAAACCTCTATTCTCAGCGCAGCCAAAAAACATGTTCCTAAGAAACGTAAAAGAAAGACCACATGGCTGTCACATGAAACCATCAACTTAGCAGATGAAAGACGCCAACTGAAGGAAGCTGTTCTGCAAGGCAGTAACCTATACAGAAGATTTCAAGTGAGGTTCAATTGAATTCTAGGAGAGATAAAAATAAGTAAATCCGACAGCAATGCCAAGAACTTGAGGATCACAGTTTTCACAAAAACAGCAGAGAGCTCTTTAGATGTATAAAAAACATCACCTCAAAAAAGACAACTATATTGGCTATCATCAAGGACGAGCAAGGAAAGGTTTTAACTTAGAGTGACGAAATCAAGGATCGGTTGAAAAGCTAATGTGAAAATATGTATGCGTTCCAAGAAGAGACAAATGGCTCACAGGAGTCTCCCCTGCCTCCACTAGGTGAAGATGAGCCTGATATTCTTCTATCAGAGGTCCAGGAAGCCATCAAGAAGTTAAAAGGTCAAAAGGCACCTGGTCTAGACGATGTTCCAAGTGAGCTCCTGAAGCAAGCTGATGATTCTGTAGCAGTTATTATTTAAAAGCTGTGCAATACTGTGTGGTAGTCAAGAGTATGGCCAGAGGATTAGAAGAGATCAGTTTTCCTAACACTTCCAAAGAAAGGGGATGCTAGCGAATGTAAAATCATCGTACTATCGCTCTGATATCACATGCAAGCAAAATCCTGCTGCACATCATCAACGAACGTCTTAGACCTCATCTTGAACGTGAACTTCCTGCTAAGCAAGCCGGTTTCCGGAAAGGCCGCGGCACAAGATGAGATCAGATAGCCAATGTACGTCACATCATGGGAAAATGTTTTGAATTCCAGAGGGAGCTCTTCATGTGCTTTATAGACCATGCTAAGGCCTTTGATTGTGTGAGATATTCGGCATTATGGACAGCACTACTACAAGAAATGGGAATCCCTCACCACCTCGTCCACCTAATTCGCAATCTGTATGATGGTCAAGCTGCCTGTGTTCGCACTGAAAAAGGAAATAGTGACTGGTTTGCTCTAGGTCAGGACGTCCGTCAAGGGTGCATACTTTCACCAGCATTCTTCAACTTTTATGCAGAGTCTATAATGAGACGTGCATTGGATGATTGGCCAGGGGGGCTGTCAGTTGGTGGATACCAAATACACAACCTACGACACCACCCTGTTTGCAACAAATATGGAAGAGATGGCGGAACTCCTGAAGAAAATCAAGGTGGAGAGTGAGCAACATGGGCTTCACCTAAATGTTAGCAAGACCAAGATCATGTCCATAGGCACAGATAGTCTCGAAATTCAACTCTTCTGGATCCCTGATTACCAAAGAGGGTGGTTGCAGCCAAGAAATTAGACACCGTTTAGCAATGGTCATCCTAAGGAAGATCTGGGCTTGTCCAAGCCCTTGTATTTCCAATTGCCATGTATGACTGTGAGACGTGGACCCTAACAAAAGCTGACAAAACAGAATAGCTGCTTTCGAGATGTGGTGTTGGTGGCGTATGCTTCGCATCTCATGGACAATGAGAAGTACCAATGCCAGTATTATTGAAGAAATCGGGGTGTCTAAACGACTTCTTCATGCTATCAACACCCAAATACTGAGCTACTTTGGCCATATCTCACGTCGCAAGGGTAACAACCTAGAGAAGATGATCATGCAAGGCATGATTGAAGGGAAGAGAACGAAAGGCAGACCTCGTTCCCGGTGGATTGATCAAATAAAACTGATTACTGGACACCCTCTCCGTGATTACGGTTACTCCTTTGCTGAAAATCGTTACCTATGGCGTAGTATCTGTAAGGTCACGAGTTGTCAGTCATGACAGGACCGAAACAACCAACCAATTAAATAAATACAATCAAATTGGTGCTATAAGACTGACTTACATGTGAATAAAATTATTGTTTGCAATTATAGAGTTAATGATTGAATATTTTATCAAATAATATTGTCCTGTCTTAGCAGTGAGAGTGCTCAATACCGCGGCAGTTGTCGTGGTAGAGCAAAATATATAAATTAATCACGTTGATTTATAGCATTATTGCTATAAATCATTATTTCACGCCGAGGTTGTTAACTCAGCGATCATCAGGCTATAATAACTAGTATTGAATATTTTATATAGCTTTGTTCACGTTCTATGTGTTAAAATGGAATATAGCTATATCATGGTTATTTTACTACATATTAAATAATTAACACATTGCACACAAATGTATACGTAACACCAAATAAGCCAGTTAAAAGATGCATAAAACATCATTTATTGTTGAAAGAAAATGTCCCATTTTACCCCATATTGGGTTTTGAGCATGCCCCATTATGGGACAAATTAAAATCCAAAGAGGGTAAGCTTTAGAATACCCTACCATTTGTAATCCTCACTGTGTAAGTGTATGGGTCGTTCTTTAAAAGCCCCCATTGAAGACATGCAGTGGTAGGGTATAATACTAAAGGAACTCCAAAAAAGAGAAAATGTAATTTTTAAATACCTTTCAAACTTCAAAATAGCACAACGTTTTGTGAAAATGTACTTTAGGTTGTCTTATTGTGTGTTTGTAAACACAAAATAGTTTCCAATACCGCAACGAAATAATTTTAAACGCTGTATGCCAAAATGCTTCAGGTGTCCCAAATTGCCCGAGGATAGTAATGTTCTTGCCTATTCTATATTTAACTTGATTACTTTGACTTCTTTTTATAACTTTTGAATTTTTTGCTAAACTATTTTGAATTCTTAATATCACAGCATATAGCAACGGCCTAACAATCACTTACATGCGAGTGCTCCAAACCCTTTTATCAACGATATGCTCAGTCCTATCGCCCATGTATCCGTCGAGAAATCTTGATGAATTTCCGGTAACAGCACTCCAAGACTTTTAAATGTTCCGTGTAAAAGGAACAATACGACAAAAACACAAATTGCCACAATCCACGACCAGCCGCGGTCCTTTACTACACGAGGTATGTTAGCCCGTTGTGAAACATTCATCGTCGTGCAGATTTGTGTACACACACACACGGATTTATTTACTCCAATAAAGTTGTCGATCTGGCCATGGAACATGCTATCAGATCCTGTTATCTGCTCCTAGTAACCATGTAACGGTCATCCTTCAAGAATAATCCAAAAGTCCTTAATTCCCATTGGAGGAAAGCACATGAGCGATCAATATATTGCAAAAGGAATTGCAAGTAGCGTCTTCAGTTGAGGAGATTCACCCTTGCTATAACATGTATATAATAAAATGGGCTGCTATACGAACTGACATCTCGATGTTTTCTCCAAAGTTGGTTCGGGAATAATTGTTCCACATATTAGAGCTGCCCCACGGGTAGAAGAAAGATCAGCATACTTTTCGTTGCCTCTGATTTCGACTCGGCGAATACAAAAAGTAAGTAGTGAGCTCATGAATTAGCCTAGCCATAACATTTTGATAATTATGTAAATTCAATCAATATTTTCATCGTTGAGGTAAGGCCTAAAAAAAAAAGGTTTGTTTGCCCAAACAAGAGTTGAAAAAGGGGGAGCGTGTTGGCGCAGCGGTTGTTCCCTCGCCTTGCACCAATGAAATCCGGGTTCAATTCTGTGCACGACCGGGCTTTATGTGCATTTGGTTTATCACGATCCATGCACGCTCTCGCAGGTTTTCTCCGGGTTCTCCGGTTTCCTCCTGCATTCAAAAGCGGTGATCAGTTGTTTCGGTTATCAAACACTTCCTTGACCCAATGGTATTTGGGGAGCTGCTTTGAACTACTGAAGTTAACTACTGATTATTGTTATTATTATTTATTATGACGTCATCAACCAAGCTGATATGTGTGTACGAAATCGCTGCTCGGAAGAGCGTTAGCAGGTTAGCCGAGTGGTTAGGGATGCGGCTTGGTGAGGGTCCGAGGGTCGAATCTCAGGGGTTTCGCGGCGATCATTTGTTAAAAAATCATACTTTGTCTCCCTCCTCCGGTTTCCACATAAAACCATAGCCTGGCTGGTTAGGGCTAATACATATATTTTGTTTTAATAATAATAGTGCAGCTGGCAGCCTGTAGTACAACCTTCAGACCATGCTGGATGGTCTGACATGTTCTGTTTTTCACTAGATAGTGGTAGGATCTTGGATTTGCATCTCCTTGGTGTTTTAAAGGGCCGTTCTGTTGATTAGTTTGGCAAATTAAGATGAAAATATCATTTAATACATATATTTTTCAACATAAAACATTATTTAAAAATAAAAAATAGGCATGGGGTTTTGAGATATTATGGGTCGGTCGTGTTCTGAACTGCTATACTAATGTTTTTAGATAATTATACGACTCACCTTTCTGACGGTTTTGATTTAATGATCACTCTTCAAAATGGCCGCTAAATGGTTAAAATGAATGTTGAATAACCAAAAAAGAAGCCGCGTCATATTATAAATGACTATATGCGTAGTAAGGAATTAGGGTCACGGTTAAGGAATGGGATCAGGGGGTTAAAAATATGGTCAGGGGGTAAGGATCGGGTCAGGGGTAAGGAATTGGTGTCAGGGGTAAAGGAATAGTGTCATGGGGTTAGGAATGGGGTCAGTAATGTAAGTAAGTAATGGTGTCAGGGGGTAAGGGATAGGATCAGGGGGTAATAATTGGTGTTAGGGATTAAGGAATGATGTCAGGGGGTAAGGGATGAGGTCAGGGGATCAACATTGTTGATACATTTATATACAATCAGCAATATTTGTTCAGTAGCATTACGACTTAGATATTTGCGGATTCTGCTGATATTACGTAATTGATGTGCTGAGCAACGAATGACATTTGGAGATGTGTGGTTTCATAGTCATGGAATGGAAGAGTCGGAAATTGCACCCAGATTCTGAGCTTTGAGGCAATTGTACAGTTACCAATATATATGTGATGTGAGAATGTGAGAATGTCATTATTAACTCGGAGAAGAGCGGTTACTGTTCCATGATATTGTTTATATGCAGATTGATTGATATATGCAGGTTGACCTGCTGGCGGAGGTCAACGATATCTAAATATTGCAACATGGAATGTCCGTACTTTAAATGAGCATGGTAAACTACATCAGGTTCATTCGGAAGCAGATCGATTGAAGCTGGACGTAGTGGGGTTAGCAGAAGTAAGATGGATATCAACAGAACAAGTTAACACAAATGGCTGGAAGCTTTACTAAAGTACATAGGCGATGATAAAGTGCACCATCGAGGAGTTGGCTTTCTGATCTCACCAAAGATTGTTCGAGCAGTTCGTGCAGGTTCAACCAATATCTGACAGAGTCATTGTTCTTCGTTCTTCGTGTAGATGCTAAACCACAGCCAATAACAATTATGAGCATGGTAAACTACATCAGGTTCATTCGGAAGCAGATCGATTGAAGCTGGACGTAGTGGGGTTAGCAGAAGTAAGATGGATATCAACAGAACAAGTTAACACAAATGGCTGGAAGCTTTACTACATAGGCGATGATAAAGTGCACCATCGAGGAGTTGGCTTTCTGATCTCACCAAAGATTGTTCGAGCAGTTCGTGCAGGTTCAACCAATATCTGACAGAGTCATTGTTCTTCGTTCTTCGTGTAGATGCTAAACCACAGCCAATAACAATTATCCAGACATACATGCCAACGCCAGAAGCAGAGGATGAGGAGGTTCTTGCAGTCTATGCTGTGTTACAGAAGGCAGTTTGAGAAAGATTGGTGGTGATGGGTGAAATTAACGCTAAGATTGGTGCTAATCGTCAGCATGCTGCTTGTGGAAAGTTTGGACTTGGGGAAGGGAACGACCGCTGACAAATGCTTCTAGACTGGCTTGGAGATAATAAGCTTGTGGCTGCTAACACCTGTTTTCAACATAGACACAATCAGCTGTTCACTTGATGTTCGCCTGGAGGTAAATGGAAGAACCAGATCGACTTCATTGCCACCAGAAAGCGTGATAGGAGAGAATGCACAGATAGCCGTGCTATAATTAGTGCTGACTGCGGATCAGACCATCAGCTGTTATGGGCAAGAATATGTGGCCGTAGGTGGAACAGGAAATCTCAACATTCAAGGAAGCTCAAACTACATCTTAAACAACTGACGACAGATCCTTCTGTTGCGGACACTTTCGAAAATAGTGTTAGAGACCATCTGGAAGGCAAAGAGGTGACATGGTCTGAGTTGGCAGAGGCACTTACCTCAGCTTCCAAAGAACATTGCCCAGTAGTAAGAAAGGCAGTCAAACCATGGATGGATGACCCTGAATGCCAAGATCTAATACGGTATACCAAAGACGCTTAACAAAGAAGAAAAACTTCCAAGGTCCAGAGTATCGGAATTTGTGTAAATAAGTAAAGACAGCAAGTCGAAAGGCGAAACGTAATTGGTTGGCTGCAATAAGTGAAAAGGCAGATAAATCATACAGATCTGGAGATACCCGAAATGTGTACCAGTTGATAAAGAAGATAAGTGGTAAAAAGCCCCCACAGCCTGGTATTGGTATCAAGGATGGTAATGGCGAGATGCTGTATTAAACAGAGTCAATTAAGCAATGCGGTATGAGTATGGTAAACAACTCTTTAGTCTAAACACCGTCCAACACCCTCCCAATGACCAACCTCCAAGAGAGCTGGAACCAGATGTAATGAAGTCTGAAATCAGAGCAGCTATAAAGAAATTGAAAAATGACAAGGCATCCGGGCTTGACGGGATACCTGGAGAAATAATTAAAACTGGTGGAGATAAAGTGGTACAAGCCATGAAGACCATCATCGAACAGATCTGGAAAACTAGAGAATGGCCCACTGACTGGACACAGCCAGAGATCATCACCTTACCTAAAGTTCCAGGAACGCAAGACTGCTCCAAGCATCGTACGCGTACAATCAGTCTACTCTCACATGTTTGGTTTCGTTTCAGGAAACGGAACAAGTGAGCCATCCTGACTCTACGCAACATCATAGAGAAAACAATCAAGCGACAAGACCAAGAGCTGTGGATGATGTTTGTGAACTACTCTAAAGCCTTTGATACAGTTAATCACACTGCCTTATGGAAATCACTAATTTAATTTGGCACACCAGAACAACTAGTCTGGCTGCTGGAAAAGCTGTATATATCAAAGCTAGTGGAGTTATACGTTTAGCAGAAGGCCACACAGATACGTTCCCCTTTGAGCAAGGAGTCCGACAGGGTTGCATTCATTGCCTATGGTGAAACCATCATGCGACAAGTAGAGGACAAGCTGGAGGACAGACCTGGCTGTACCATTGGTGGAAGGGCAATATGGAATCTCCGATTTGCTGATGGCACTACACTTCTAGTACGTTCTAAACAGGAACTGGAAAAGCAAGCACAAGAACTAGAGAGATGCAGTCTCCAATTCGGCCTACATATAAACCCAGCCAAGACTCATGCCATGATACTAGATAACAAGCAGCCTATATTCCTAGATGGAGATGAAGTTCAGCAGGTGGATCGGTTCAAATACCTTGGCTCAATGGTCGGGATGGATGGAGACTCCGCACCAGAAATACGAGTCAGACTGACAGTTGCCAGAGGCATCACTAGCCAACTGAATGGAATATGGAAGGCTAGGCAAATAAGCTCGAAACTCAAGAAGCAGCTGTTCCGGTCAAATACCTTGGCTCAATGGTCGGGATGGATGGAGACTCCGCACCAGAAATACGAGTCAGACTGACAGTTGCCAGAGGCATCACTAGCCAACTGAATGGAATATGGAAGGCTAGGCAAATAAGCTTGAAACTCAAGAAGCAGCTGTTCCGGTCAATAGTGTGGAGTACAGCGCTCTATGGCTCTAAAAGTTGGACCCTCGGCATGCTCAAAGAAAAAGACAATAGTTGTATCACAGCGTTTGAAATGTGGGTATGGCGCAGAGTGCTACAGAAGTCAAACTCATGGGTGCGCAAGCAAATAGGGGTGAAAGAAGATAAGGGACTGCTAGCCCAACTCAGGAAGAGGAAGCTTGCAAAGTATGGGCACTGGAAGCGACATGCAAATAGCATACATTGCAAATATGTTGGTCATTTTCTTTGACACATTCGGTTGGGCAAAGCATTTATCTAATTTGTTGGTCAATATTTTCCCAACAAAACCGATATAATCACATCAGTTGGGTAAACCTTTGTTTTGCCCATTTATTTTGACTAAAACTCGCAACACTCTGGTGTTGGTTAATTTCTAACCATTTGTTGGTTAAAACTTTTATCAAAAGCAGTTGGTCAAAAGTTTGACCAACAAATTAGATTGTTCATATAAGACTAAACGTTGGTCAAAATGTTGGTCAATTTTTGACCAACCACGTTTGCAGTGTACTACTCGTCTCAAGTAAATGAAAGTGCCGGAGATCAAAAGAGACTTTTCACTGTATTGATAAACTTCTTCACAAATCCAAAATACCCGTACTTCCCTCTTCAGATTCTGACAAATTGCTGACCATCAAATTTACTGATTTTTTTCTTGAAAAGATTGAAACCATTCGGAAAACCTTCAACATTAGTCCTGCATGTCGTGGCCTCATCAAATTCACCCTGATTGATACCTACATTAACTACATTTGCACCCACCAATGATGAAAGACAATATTGATATTTTTGTACCATATTATATAACTACATAGGCCTAGCATTGTTAATATATAAATCGCTGATAACTGGTACTTTCCCTCAAAGTCAGAAAATTGCATGTTCGTCCTCTCATCAAGAAGCCTAGTTTGGATAAGGACATCTTAAAAAATTACAGACCAATCTTCAATCTCAAAAAATCTCGGAAAGATAATTGAAAGTATCGTCTCAAAAAGAATATCTGATCATATCAATACCTCTTTCTTATCAGATCCATATTAATCTGCTGCTGACCAACTGCTTTTGATAAAAGTTTTAACCAACAAATGGTTAGAAATTAACCAACACTGTTGGGCTAAATGTTTCACCAATTGTTGGGCAAAGATAATGATTAAACAGTGGGGTAATATTGACCAACTGTATATACCGACATGACTTCCACGTTTGCCGTTCTGATGATGAATGATGAATTCGCAAGCAAACGGTGGGAATGATGCCCAACTGTTGGGCAGTTCTAGTTTGCAGTGCGAATGATCGGTCGTCTTTGCCCAACAAATTTGACCAACAATTTTGATTTATAAAAGTTCAAAAGTTTTGACCAGAGTGTTGCGAGTTTTAGTCAAAATAAATGGGCAAAACAAAGGTTTACCCAACTGATGTGATGATATCGGTTTTGTTGGGTAAATCTTGACCAACAAATTAGATAATTGCTTTGCCCAACCGAATGTGTCAAAGATAATGACCAACACATTTGCAGTGTAGTCTATTTTTTAGTTTTGTTATCAAATGGGGTCAGGGGGTAAGGAATTAGGGTCAGGTGATAAGGAATTAGCGTCAGGGGGTAAGGAATGGTGTCTTGGCACACTGACTCTGATCAGTTGCGTAACCAGGGGGGGGGGGGGGGCAGGGGGATTCCCCTGCCGGAAGGCTTGCCCCCTAATGCCCCCCCCCAACCCAACCCCCCCCCCCCCCCCCAATGAAATGACAAGCTCTATATGTATACCTATGTATACTATAAAAAAAAGTCAGCTATGCCCCCCCCCCCCCCCCCACATGCACCCCATTTTGAAGACCCTAGTTATGCTACTGACTCTGATAATCCTACTAGGATCAAAAGCTCAGATACCGGTGAGATACTTTTATTCGAGACTATTCTGCAATGCAACCAGTGGCGTAGCAAGGTACAAAAAAAGTGAGGCGGTCATAATGTTGAAAACTGTAACGGTAATTGAGCTGGTACCATCTTGGCGGTGCACAGCAGGGGGGTGTCTGAGGGGTGATGTGCCCCCATCAGAAGTAGAACAAATTTCAAAAAAGAAGTTGAGCATAACTTATATATTCTTGATTTAAGTAGGCCTATACATGGTTTAAAGCTGAACAGGGGGAGTCTCATTGGATTTGTTTTCAATTTTCGAACCCATTTGGTGCGATTTGGTGTGTACCTTTGACCAATATTTTATTGAAAAGCAATCCCTTTCCCCCGTTTCTTCTCCCTTATTTTCCCCTTCTTCTTTTTTTCTTTCTTTGCAAAAAAGTGGGGCGGCCATGGCCGCGCGGCCGCCCCGGTTGCGACGCGCCTGAATGCAACTGCTATGAAGAATCATCGGAGTGCCGACCGCAGGACTATGTTGTTAGCTTCGACATGCAATGCCTTTAGAAGTTTCATGAAGTCTCTATAGTTATATGTCTGATGTTGAAATAGAGCTGTTCCAAAGATGTTGCAGGAAGATCATGAGATGTTATATTTATGAGCTGTTCCCCGGGGCGCGACCTCTCACACTCCCTGCTGTTTGAATAATATGATTTAGCAGAAGCAGAAACCGTCATGGGATGGCGCTATAACGCTATAGCAGACGAGGATGTCAGATAGGCCAAGCTTGGCCAAAGTCACCAAACATAAATTGGCTGCGCAATTATATCCTTAAGGCATATTATGGTTTTTTTCAAGAGAGCGCCCTCTATTCATGATTTTCTTTTAGAAAGTAGATTTTCTTGCAGATTTACATTTCTGATCATAGGATGATCGTACATACATTCCAAGTTACAGAGCGAAACGATTCCTAATTAGGCCTACCTCAAGTCAAAATCATGGTTTTAGAGTGAATTTAGAGTGAAAATATAAACTGTCGTGTTATCCCGACCCAGTTTATTTTCACTCTAAAACCATGATTTTGAAGTAATTAAGAATCGTATCGCCCTGTAACTTGGAATGTATGTACGATTTATGATCAGAAATGTATGAATCTGCAAGAAAATCTGCTTTTTTCCCGATGTTGAGGGCATTCCCTGGAAAGGTTAGGTAGGTTACGCCTACGGTATGCGCATAATATAATCGACATCCTGTATGACTTCGGAGCAATTTTTCTGCCTCTCTCTTCAGAAATTGACGATATTTTGTGCATGAAATTTGAACGCAAACCACAAACAATGTCCAATAAATTACAGGTTTTCTGGGACAGATTTATGCTATCTAGAAATACCGTATATTTTCACTAACAAAACCAGATCATGTGAGATGTGTGAGATGGAAGTCAATGTCGAAGTATCCAGTAGCGGATCCAGGGGCCGCAGGGGCCGTGCCCCCGGTAAATGTTGTCACAATAATAAAATAAAAAAAGGAAAGAGCCTAGAGAGAGGGGGGGGGGGATGGGGAGAGAGCAAGAGTATTTGCAGTAAAGGGGTCTCATGTCGGCGTGTGTCGCTCGCATTTTGACTTCGCATGCCGTAAAATAAGTTTAGAAAGCCCTATTTTCACAGGGGGGGGGGGTGGGGGTTCTCACTTGATATGGTTAACTATATGTGCCTGCCTTTTGGGGTGCCTTCGCAAAAATTGGTATAGCGTTGGGTGGCTTTTATCACAGACCAAAGCGCCCAATTGGCATAAATTGGGTGTATTTTGAGGCATTTTTTGTAAAAAGCACCCAATTTGTGCAAAATTGGGTGCTTTTACTTACCAAATTGGTATAGGCCTATTGATGGGTGGGAAATTGGCCAAAAAATAGGTATAGAGAAAGTCACATTTTCGTTGTCCAGCAGGCACATCCACGTACGATTTTGGCGAAAGTACCGCCCCCCCCCCCCCCCCCCGGTGCGTTACAATTGTGTCCAATATTCAAATATTAATTTAAAACAAAATTTTGCTTTGTATTTGTACCAAACAAAAGTACATTATACGCAAATAAAAAGGGTGCTTCAGGGGTTCTTGGCAGTCCCGTATATGGAACCCTTTATAGAACCAAAAAGAACCTTTAACTGTTCCAAAAGAACAAAAAATGCGTCTTAGATCCTTTAAAGGTTACGGAAGGGGTTGTGTTTTTTTTGGGGGGGGTGGGGGGGGTTGAACTATAATGGTCATAAAAACTTGTCCTGAAGCCATCTTGTTAAGCTTAAATAATGAAATATTGAAACTAATACGCGCGCGAAGCGCGAAAAAAAATGCATTTCTAACATGGTTCAGTATGATGTTTTTAACGTCCCCAACATAATATTTAGAATATTTGGTATGGTTCGAGGGCCATTATAATGTTAAAACGTGTAGAAAATATGCAAGCGGAGCGCGCAAATTTGTTGAGTTTTAACTAAAATGGTCATGGGAAAACTGTCCTGCATGAAGCCACTTGTTAAGCTTAAATAATGAAATATTAAAATTATATACGCGAACAATTGCATTTCTAACACTAATGGTCCAGTATGATGGTATTAACGCCCCACACATAATATTTAGATTTTTTGGTGTTGTTTTTTGCATTAAAACTTTGGTCCAGTTTGATGTTTTTAAAAGATGGCTATTTTAAAAAACGTTCCTGAGCCATCATGTTTAATCTGTCATTTTTTAATATAAAATGGTCCAGAAAAACGTTAACGTTCCTTAAGCCATCTTTTTATAACTTGAATAAAGAAACATTGAATCTAACTCGCGCAAAGCGCACAAAAATATTTTTATTCAACTAAAATGGTCTAGAAAGCGTTCATGTTGTTAAGCTTGAATAATTAAACATTGAAACTAATTCGCGCAAAAAATGGCTTCTTTTGAGGGGGCATTATCATCATTCATCATCATCATCATCATAATTAGACACTTTTCAGCCTCAGGGTTATTCATGAAAAATGTGGGGGAAGGGGGGCATCTGCTATTATGCCCCTCCCCCTATATGACGCCCCTGGGACGGGAGCACAAAGGGTTTTTTTCTGTACAGTTCACAGCATCTTGTGCGTCTAAAATATATTAGAGCTATGCAACTCAAACTTTGGAACACGACTTTTTTAAGGATGACCTTTCATGTAGAATAGAAAACTTCAAGTTGAAAATCGGTACATCTACCTTTAAATCTCTTCTCTTCTTGCTGCTTTCATGCGGAGCTAGCAATTACCAGATTTAGGCTATCGAAAACATGATATAGGCCTACTCGTGACACTGCGTTCACACACGTCGTATAAGAGTGATGTAATTGTCTATTTTGGTTCTTGCATGATACCCCGTAACCATTTAAATTTCAAGAAACAAGATTGTATGCTATTTATGCTGAAAGTGGCCCAAACCGATTTCTAGACGACTTACGGTAGATTGGTCACAATTTTTAAACAAAAGCAGTTAAAAAGACCAAATAAAATTCTTCTAAGATCTGGTAGTCAACACATCACTTATCACAGAATGTATAAAAAGATGTTGCAAAGCATGATTTCAATATTGGGTCAAAAATGAAATTGCAATTGTTTACTTTTTTGTTTACAGTCTGTATAATGACGCGTACCATCATTGCGGTTTATCCGTTATTGCTCTTTCCGAAAAGAAAAATGATAACATTGCATAATCGTGGGACGCGTGGTCTATATCTTAAAAGATATACATGTAGACCACGATACGGGGAAGTCATACTCATAGTTTTGTATCAGGTTGCAGGAACAAAAAATGGTTAAATCACCCAGAATTTCCCAGCTCGCTATAAATACGTACCGGGTGTTCAACCCCATTAAAAATCGAAACAGAATTTACTTTGGAATGATTTAAAGGGAAGCAAGCGGTCATGGTGAGGATTCTAACGAAAATTGAACAGCGCGCGGCGACTATTTGAATCTAAACAAGTTGGACATTGGCGCAGTCTGTAATTGTTCTACGTATGTTTACATGCAAGCGGTATTGTGTGCGACTCTACAACAATCTCTTAACCCAATGTGGACGGCGCGCTCAATCAACCATCCTTAATTTGATTGAACGCATTTTCTATCGTATGATGTAAGTGATGTATTAGACCCCGTACACACTATAAAATCGCTTCATTCAATGAACATTAGTTGATCTTCATTAGTTAATGAAGGGAGCGTACACATTACTACCAAATCGCTTCATAGCTTCATTCAATGATCATTAGTTGATCTTCATTAGTTAATGAAGGGAGCGTACACATTACCAAATCGCTTCATTGAATTAAGATTGACCCCATACACACTATAAAATCGCTTCATTCAATGAACATTGATCTTCATTAGTTAATGACGGAGCGTACACACTACCAAATCGCTTCATTGAATTAACATGTATCATCATCGAAAGAACCTCTTTAGCATCATTGGATGAAGATTAGTTTTGCTTCATTCGATGAAGGTAAGAGCGTACACACTACACATTTCATTAGTTGATCTTCATTAACGCTTCATCCAATGAAGGGATTTTTGGTAGTGAGTGTGTACGGGGTCTTAGTTATGAGCTAAGGTTTCTGGTACAAAATCGTCGTCAGCGGTTTCTTTTCCTCATCATGCGCTATTCCCTTTAAAATATTTTTTTCAAAATTGTTTAATAGTTTTGTTACCATACCAGTGGAACTCTTACCAGTTATTCAATTTTTCATTTGATAGTACTATTCATAATATTTTTATTTCACCGTTTTTATTCACTACTTTATTTCACTTTATTTCCTTTCATTTCCCATTTTATTTTTTCTTCAATAATTTATAGATGACTCAATAATTTGGGATTGTTTATGAATGAAACATTAATTGCAAAACTTATAAAACGAAACATGATGATCTCGGGGATGATCTATTCTATACGATCAAAGTGCGTGCATGAACTTATTATATTATTTCCAAAGTCATGGTTCTTGGTTTTAAAGTTGCATATAAACATCATAGACAGCGAGTTCTATCAACCATGTGTCTATGCGTTACGTAGCGCGAGCGTTTTTAAAAGTTTTTAAAAAGTGACACGCCTCCTAAACATGTTTCAGTTTCTGTATCAGTACTATCACATCGGTACGAACCCCCCGCATTTTATAACATCGTGATTGTGTTCGGTCTCAAAAACAATCTGTTAGCGCTATCAATATTAAAGCAAAAGAAGTATAAAAGGTTATATTTTTGTTGTACCTGAACGATCCTTTGAAATAATAGGTTATAATCAATCGGATACATCGATTAGGAATATAAACAAAAGCACGTGGAAATGTTTTGATCGTCCAGCTGATCGAGATAGTTGGGGAACCCGTCATGTGATTTCATTCGCTTGTGTCATTTAGCCATGACGTCATTCTAATTGATCTGAGCATGCGCATTATGGTGCGCGGGCTCGTGCTATTCCAAAATGCCGTCCGAGCAGCAGAAACCCGCAACTAATGCGGCCCTAACAACACAGCCAGAAAAACCTTTTCATTACACGTAAGTATCTGCAAATACCTCAGGATTAAAATAGAAAGTCTAAGCTTTCGAATGATGGTAAAATCTAAGCGAGTCTCTAATGTTTTACCTCTTTAATTTGCAGGTATTTAAAGGAGTTTCGGACGCAGCAATGCCAGGAGTTTTTACTACACAAATGTGGAAACCACCGACCATATACCTGTTTTCATTGGCATTTTCTAAATCAACGACGAAGAAGACCGATCCGAAGACGTGATGGAACATTTAATTATAGCCCGGATATATATTGTAACAAATTTGATGAAACTTCTGGAGTCTGCCCTGACGGAGATGAGTGAGTAAACTTTGTTGTAGTAGTTGGGACATAAAGAAGCATGGAGTACGTGCAGTGGACGGCACGGTCGCCATGTTTGGCTCACTTGTTGACAAGCTGTCAATGGCTTTCCTCTTGTTTTTTATTTAGTTTACGGCAAGTCCTAATATTTTATCATTTTAGTAATACACCCTAGGTACTAAGGAATGTATGGATATAAATAATAGCTGTTAAAAATCTTTAATAATTCCCCTAGCATCGTGGAAACGATGCCATTGTGAAAAACTTTCTGTGCCGAGTTTGGATTTCGGCGCGCTTGTGTTGTGAATGTCTTGCGACCCTCGTGAGTGAACGCACACAACGTGATCAAAACAACAGAATTTAGAACCCGATTTGAATCAGGAAATGATTTTAATGACATTTTCTAAAATCCCCAGTTGTTATCCGCGTCGATATCAGATAGATATTCAACCCTTTTCCGTTTCAATTACGCTGGGAAAACCCCCAAAAGTGTAATGGTGTGTATGTTGTTTTGATTTTCGATATTCAAAATGGCGACCATTATGCAAATAAGGCAAACTACGTAAATCTATCACAACAACAACAGCACAGCTGAGCATGAGAGCCGCGGGAACTGCTGTGTGGATTAGGATTTGTTTTCGAACATCATATCATACATAATTTTGCTGGGTTTTTTTGCATTTTAATCAGGGAGCATTATTAATCTCTTCAAATAAAAACTAATAATTTTGGAATTTTCTGCATTTATTTATGAGTACATGCCCTATTTACAAAAATGTCAATCGTCTAATGAATTTTGAGCATTTTGAATGAATCATTCAGTATATTCACTAAACTCATGAACTAAGCGCAACTCCTCCGAAATGGGATGTGTCCACTCAATCAAGTGTCAATCTGTCATTATCTTTTTTTTATATTTTTAAGAACTTGTTAAAAACAAGATTATTTGAC
Organism: Ophiura sarsii; assembly: GCA_035610835.1. NCBI lineage: Eukaryota > Metazoa > Echinodermata > Ophiuroidea > Amphilepidida > Ophiuridae > Ophiura > Ophiura sarsii. Next base: position 69,105,527 of record CM069451.1, on the reverse strand, counting down.
TCAGTTTATAATTGATTTCTTTGTATTATACATAGGTACATGTATATGCACATCATCCTTGTTTATGTATTTTTCATGTTAATTGTATTTTTGTTTTATATGTTTGCGCCTCGGAATAGTTTTACCTAGATTGACGGCGCATTATAAATGCCATTATTATTATTATTATTATTATTATTATTATTATTATTATTATTATTATCTTGTAAAATAACAGGCATTCATTGTGTCAGCTGACAATCAATCCCAATGTCATCCAAATCACTGTAAAGTGTATACTGAATGGAATTTAAAAGTGTATGTTCCAATCACTTTAGCCTAGATGCTTTTTTTTTGCCCATCAACATTTTTTTCATTATTTCTTTAAAATGTTTGGCGCAGGATAATGTATGTTCCATTTTTATGTTATTCAAAGGCCAAAATGCAGTGAATTACTGCCAAAAAGGTGGCCAATTTGTGTACTATTATCAAAACAAACATTTGTCAATCACTGTAATCACAGCGTCATGATCCGATCGGAGCGCTCATGATCATTACAAAGGTTGAGCGTGTCCTTGCATGCAATGCGTTCCAAAGCAGTCGCAACGCAATGTGGGGTTCTTGTTGATTAGGGGCCAGGGCCCGCAATTGATAAATTACAGATTTGTTTACAATATAGTCACATCTTCCGGTTTTACTGCGCCCTTGCCATCGCGATTGACCCAGTTATATCAACTTATATGCACCAATCGCATAGGACGCTGTGGAATCATATACGCTGTGATCCACAAATTTTTGTTTTGATAATAGGCCCTATTCAATGATTGGCAAATTTCTTGTCATCTTGTGCTCGTAAAATAAGAACCACCAGAGTTTAATATGCAACTCAAACTATGGAATACAATTTTTTTAAGGATGACCCTTCATGTAGGATAGAAAACATCAAGTTAAAAATCGGGCCAGCAAATCGGAACATCTACGGTCTCTACATCTTTAACAATTGTTGGATTTTTACCATAATATTGAAATATAAAATTGATGATTTTCCCTCCACCTGCCCGTGATGTTATAATGTATCATGAAATGAAATGCTGTTTTACTAAATGCTTCGTAATTTGAAGGTACCCCAGGACTTTTTTGAGGACACCCAATTTCAAGGCCACTGAACAAATTTAGGATGGGCCACCAATGTAAGGCCCACAAATAAATGGTCAAGAATACATGTACCTTGAACGTTAACAAGTATGAGTTGTTCCATGAGCGCCTGTGAGGGCATGAATGGAACATTTTACTTGTACGCCTACATGGCCATAGTCCCATTGTGTCAAACTTGATTAATGAGGGCTCACAGGGTTGTTATGATTTTAATACCAAGAGACCAACTGTGGACTACCATAATATACACACTTAGCTGGAAAAGTGTCACATTTAACCCTCCTTTTAATAGTTGGTGCATAGTTGAACCTTGACAAAGAGTCTTTTTTAACTACTTATTTTTTAAGTGTGTATACTATGTAGTTGGCTAGACATCTGTCATCACTTGTCATCACTTCTCCTGCCCTACATGTATGTCTGGTGGTTGATCTGGCTAAGATTAGAATTACCATTGAATTCACTTGGTATAAATTGTATGTGGAGAGTTACATTTTTGGTAGGGTATTTAACGAAGTTCCTGCTTGACATCAACACAAGTACATGGATGGTGTACAAGTGAACATGGCCAATATCTCCACTGTAAACTAAGTGTCTCTAGAGCTGAAATCATAACCTTGAGCGTACAAATATGAACAATCCACATACAATTTATACCAAGAAGTGAATTAAATGGTAGGGCAATTCTAATCTTAGCCAGATAAACCAAAGACATAGGGCAGGAGAAGTGATGACAGCTATGTCTAGCCAACTGTCCTGAATATATACACACTTGAAAAATAAGTAGTTAAAAAAGACTCTACTATGCACCAACTGAAAGAAGGGTTAAATATGACACTTTTCCAGTTAAGTGTGTATTTATTATGGTTGTCCACAGTGGGTCTCTTGGTATTAAAATCATAACAACTCGGTGAGCCCTCATTAATCAAGTTTGACACAATGGGACTATTGGCCATGTAGGCCTATATGTAAAATGTTCCATTCGTGGCCTCACAGGCACTCATGGAACAACTTATTACTTTATAACCTTCTACAATAGTGATAAAATTGCCACACTTATCCCTTAGACTATACGTAGCAAGCATCAACCAAACTGGATTACATAATGAATCCTACATGTAGCATATTACTCACCAAAATACCACTAACAATTATTATGTTGACACCCTTGTTGATAATGATACGAAATTTACGAATATGATCGATAGCATTGTAAGTTTTGAATTCATGTTTAAATCTAAATGCTACATGTAGCTGCTAGCAATTTTTTTTTTTTCAACATCAATAACATACTAATGTATAATATTATGTTATTTACATTTTTCAGTTGCCCATACTTGCATCGCACCACGGGTGATACAGAACGTCGCTATCATCTACGATATTATAAAACAGGCACGTGCGTCCATGAAACCGATGCTCGTGGCCACTGTGTAAAGAATGGCCCTCACTGCGCTTTTGCTCATGGCCCACATGATTTACGTCAACCAGTTTATGATATAAGAGAAGTTATAGCACAACAAGATCAACCTGCGGTTGTGACAACTGAAGTACCAACAAATGGAACAGGTGTAACGCCGCCGACACCCTTAACTCCTGATGCTAATAAAGCAGATAAGAGTGTTTTCTTAGAGGATGCCAGATGGCAAGGTAAGATTATTGTAAGACTGGTATAAGACAGGTATAATGCCGCCTACACCCATAACTCCTGATGCTAACAAAGCGGATAAAAGTGTTTTGTTATAGGATACCAGAGGGCAAGGTAAGTTTTTATAAGACTGGTATATTAAGGTCTTAATTCAATGGAGAAAAAAAACTTAACCCTTTGAACCCTGACTGTGCCAGCCAATGTGTACCCCTGACTGACCCTGGCCATTTCATGGGTAAGACACAAAATATTGATTTTTGCAGGAAATAGATAAAACAATACTAAACTTGTTCTGAATCATATGTAATATTATACAATCATATAAAAACAATAACAGTTTACTTGGATAGAGCTTTCAGGACAAAAATAAATAAAATTGGCGACATTTTGGACCCCAAAACCCAGTGTACATGTTTGTTACCATGTACATTACCGCAAATGCATGAAAAGCTTATTACTTCCATCAATGCCCATTCTGTGGTCAAATATTCATAATCATCTGAAATTCCAGAACTATCATCTATCTAAACTAATCCTCAGCAGTATCACTATCGTCCAGCATGTCCAAAACACGCTACATTTCAATGTAATTTTGATGCGAAAAGACACGAAAAACAGCAAGCAAAATGCGCTGATAAAAACACTCGTCAATTGAAAACAACAAGCCACTGAACTTTGACCCGGCAGTTTTTAGATGTGCAGTAGTATCTATGTAAACAAACCCCTTTGGACATCCTACACTGAGCCTACAGTCCGTCTCATATAGTTGATTGTATATATACCTCTAAGTCGCTATAGCTAAGCCCCTGGTAAAAAACGCACACACTTTTAAGCAAAAGCGAGATAAACCGAGATTTCATCAGATCAAGGCAAATACCGAGAAAAAGCACTAAAACTGTTGATAGCGAGAGAACACCGCAAACTGGTCGGTCCGAAAAGTCCACCCGATTTTACGAATGTCGCTCTGGGACTATAGCGACTTACGAGTAAGTGTGTACCGTATACCCGGTGAGTCGCTATAGCCTATAGCGACTCACCGGGTATACGGTACACTTACCCGTAAGTCGCTATAGCGGCTCGTCAGGTTCTAAGGGTTAAAAGAGAATGAGCTGTAATGTACACGTATGTAAATGTGTGGATACATGTACATATATTATTTAGTATGTGATGGTTGTATATATCCAGGTCTGAAAAAGGGCAATTAGTATCGATTTCGATAAAATCGAGATGTGAAAGTTGATGGTTGTCCTATGCAAATCTGAGGCCTGGAACTAATTCACAGCACTTTCACTGGGTTAATTTCTCGAGGGTGAAAAAACAAAATGATGGGCAAATTGTATGCACGCGCAGTATTTTGGGCAATAAAACAATGAAATTGTCAACATTTTTCACTCTTGAGAAAAATGTAGAAGGGTGAAAATCAAAAGGGTATTTCACCCTTTGTATAGGGTGAGTGAAAACACTGATTCAGTGGGCTTTTGATTTCCTTTCAAATGTGAAAATGGTTACAATAGAATAATAGATGCCTATGCCTACTTTTATCATCTTGTGCATCTCAAAATACTTCAAATTTGTATGACAATTTTATGAATTATATATAAGAAGTTCTTTTTTGCACTTTCAAAGAAGTTTTTGCTTTATTTTGAAAGGTACAATTATTATCAATACCTCCGTTTTGAACCAAATGTAACTGTAACTGTAAAGTTGTATTATGTAAACCAAGCGTGTGCAACCTGCGGGCCACATGCGGCCCGCCGAATTGATTTAGTGGTGTCCTCCCTTATAATTAGTAGGGTGCCGTACGTAGTGGCGTAGCCAGAGGGGGGCGAGGGGGGAAATTGCCCCCAATATTGACTGTCGTGTCGGTTGAGATTGGCACTGTCGGTTCATTTGACTCGAGGAATCATGGAATTATGATGGTCAAAAGTGCACAGACCTAATTGTTTCGCGCGCGTAGTGCATGGGGTAGAAACTTTTTTAAAGCAGAAATGTACCTCAATTATAGCAAAAATAGTGAAAAGTCGGAACAATTTTGTGCGCTATTCGCACATTCCTTTCATGGGAACAAACTTGTTATTGCGTGTTAAAATCCCTGGTTAAAATGGCGAAGAAAAGCGGGTATCCGGATGTGTTTTGGAATGTTTGACAATCACTGCGGCCAGTGAATGGATCTCAAAATCACAATGAGGCCCGGGTGCTTGCTAGAAAAGGTTGCACATGCTTGATGTAAACTAATGATTCACTCGTTTAAGTTTGAGTCCAATCTATAAAATGATTATTCATAAGCATACATGTTCTCTATATTTCAAGTGCTTTTTGATTGAAAGGAGGCAAGGGAATGAATTTCAAAGAATCGAGGGATACTTCACAACAGGATATCATGCATTTTTCAAATGTTCCATCAACCATCATACCAATGGAACCTTTGAAAAATGCATGAATAGTGACAACAGTTATATCATATGCGACTTGGACTATGCACACTTGATTAAGTATGCTCATATCCGATAAATAACACATGTATGAATATATGCACACAACTGATGTAGCCTCGACTTCTGTTTACAGTTTGTAAAGTAACGATTTTGCAATTGCCAATGGAATATTCTTCTTTTTTTAGTAGGACAGAACTCTTAAACCGGTTCCCAGGGGCTACAAATAGCTGCTGGTACCGCATGCTTGACGGTCTATCTCGTGGCATGCAGGGTTGTAGCCAGAGCATTTTGAGTGCCGGGCGCAATAGTTCGCTATTTGGTTACACAATTCTCGCGGCTCAGGAGCCGGGATGTTTTTAGACTTTTTTAATGCACTTTGAGGGTTCCTGCCACATAATATCTTGTTTTATTAGGCAGTTTAATGATTTTATCCACAAATTGTAAAAAAACAAGCCCGGTGTAGCTACAACCCTGGTGGCATGAAATGTATCATTTCTTAGGAAGGACATAAATTAAAAATTCTCAGCACATCATTTCTGGTTCTCTGGTTCTGGATGTATACTCTGACAAAACGGGATCCCGCATCACGTCAGAGGGTTGACCTGGTGGAGTTCATTCTTGTTGATGGTGTGGTGTTGACGGTGAAAAATTTGCAGAGCCTTGTTTTAAAAATGTCTAAGTTGGGGGCGTCTAAGATATGATGAGGCAGTGCGTTCCAATGTGGCACAGTCCATGGGAAGAAGCTGTTTGAGTAGATTGTTGAATTGGTACTATGTCTTCAGCTTCTCTATGAATTGGCACATACTGACATGTTAAGCAAAGGATATTGAAGTATACATGTGTACATCTACACCGTACAGATATTGTTCATTTTTATGCAGAGATGAGAGACTTAATGTTTGTTTTGCAGCCCCAGTTTATATTCCCTTGTATTCATTTTTGGCAGCATGACATTGTTGTGTTGTGCTGCCAATCACATCTATAGATTAATAGCATCTTTTGATAAATTGGTTTTTACAAGCATGTATTTCTTTGCTTAACATTCTTTTAAATATAATTATTGGTATCAAATCAATTTCTGAGGTTTATCTGTCAAATAGATCAGCATTGTTGACTTAGTTGATGTTATGACTTATGATATGCCAGTACGCCTAGTTTACTCTAGAAAAGGGAAAAGTGTCCAACCCCAATGTTACAAGACAACCACTATTAGTATTACCCACAGTGTTATTTTAATCATCTGAGGTTTGTTAGCAATGATGGACGGCAACGGCATGATGGAACATAAATTTGTGGAATGTCTTAATAATTCTATTCCGTATACATGTTGTACATGTATGTTGCCCCATGCAGCTTTTGAATGTCCTGGTAGAGATATGTGTGACTGACTGGTAGTCACAAATTTAGAATGCTGTATAAATTACTTGCCAGTGGTCACCAGCATGTAGCATAGCTAGAATCATGACTGCCGACTATTTTAATGCCCATTCAGCTATTCACTGCAAGAAGGTTCAAGCTTGTATACTTCAGGGTGAATCTAAAAAAAAATAGGACTCTGTTTCATGACTGTGTTATTATACTTGTCAAAACCACTGGACTATGACCAATTCACTAGTATCAAGGCAAAGCTTAATTAATAATGATAATATACTGAAAATCTGAGATTAATCCAATGAAAAATAAGACCGCTAGCAAAATGTGTGTAAACCATGTCATTTACTAGTCTGTAAATGGGATTTACACATACAAACCAGAAAATGACATGGTTTACATTTCAATACTTTGCATCAATAAACATTGTAAATCATCTATCAATTTAACAAAGATTAGTTTGCTATATTTCTCATAATTTTGGCAGTACTTGCGCCATATCATTTATAGCTACATAATCCACAACTTTAATGCATGAATAATGAATATGCCTGTGTAATGTTCAATGCTGCTTAGTATTCTCATGAGAAAGCCTCAGTAGGAATTTAGGAAAGCATGTAGGAAAGTTGTGGTAGGAAAGCACCAATCATGCCAATAGTGCGTTTATACCAATCATAGACAGAGAATGGCATTTAAAACCATTCATACACAGGTGAAATTGGACTTGTAAGTCAACTTCAATTTCTGCCATAAGTATGATAAGAAGGAGAATTTCCCTTTTAGCCTATTTAAGTATGTAATCTTGCAATTTAACGTTATGTTATTGTTATTATTACTCTACCTTTACTGTGTGAATTACCATTGTACATACATGTACTTCAAAATGGCCTAAATGGTCATACTTTTCTTAATTTGATAACCAGATTTTTCTCATTTTTTCAAGAATTTAAACTTTGTTCCAAATTGGTCATGGTTCAGTAGTTGTAATAAGGATTAAATCCATGCTGGAAGAGAGTCCCATTTATTTTGATTCACCCTGTATATATATATAGACATTCATATAGGATCAGGGTGGTAACTTTGTAATAAATCAAGGGCATTAAAAAAATGTTTGTTTGTTTGTTAGATTGTTTGTTTACAAGCAGACACATGATTGGGTTCTGATGGGACACGAACTCAAGCAAAATGCTCAGGCCAGATTCTTTAAAGCCCCAGGCATCTACATGTACTAAATGGTAGATAAATTGACTGTGAATCTTACTAGATATTATTTACAAAATACAGAATCTATGGTGTTAAATTAATAATAAAAGGGGTATCGTCAAAATTACATTTTTACGTTTCTAATCGTTTATCTTTGTTATATCGACTGATTTATACAAAGAATATTTGAAAATACATTTAACCATATTGTTGAAAAGGAATCGGAGTCTACTAAAATGGATATCAAGAGTTAAAGGCATTTAAAACATTTGGTATTGCAGCGCCCTCTATTGCTCAAATGTGGCAGATTGGCTGGATTAAGCCACTGGTGGAATGAGTATCTGGCAGGCCACTTGTGAACTTGGAAGTGTTAACCCTAAAGCTTCCAGTTATTCGTACGGTCCCTATCTGGGCCGAACAATCCAACAGGAACTGCTCCCAATCTTGAGAATCACCCCATGCTGTTTCCATAACTAGGATAGCAAAACAGAGTGTGTTTTATTCAATCTTAGTATTCGCTGGATAGGCTGATTTTTTAAATAGCCACCCTCCTTAGCAGCCCTACATGTACAAGGAGGGCTAAGCCCCATCAGTAGAGATCCGGGGCAATAAAAGCCCTACAGACAATTTCTTTCACCATTACTATTATTATCAACAAAAACTATTTTGTTTATTATTGTCATATTTGTTTCTGGATTTAATTCATTAATTTTTTATTTTGGAGGATCTATTTTTTTAACTGCAGTTCTTTGTGTGCCAGTTGAAGTGCACATACGCTCCAATTTTGACTGCTGGTCATTTGTTGCGCACAGATCAATCAATAGTCCTGAATATGTTTTGCTAATTAGGCCATACAATGAGAGTATGTAAGACGCTTCATCCATTACAGGTTGGTTAGCAGTAAACTTTTAGGTAGAATTGAGATTAATAGATTATCAGACAGTCATAATTTGCTGGTTGCTTTTGCTACTTATGTCTATTTATAAAGCTGTTCAAATTTGATTTCATAATGCATACAGTAGTCTTCCCATTAAATTGTGTTCATTGCCCTCATTTTCTTTATCCTGTTGCAGAGTCTAGCTTTGTATTGGCCAATTACAAGACTGAGCCGTGTAAGAGACCACCACGTCTGTGTCGCCAAGGCTACGCTTGCCCACATTATCATAACTCTAGGGACAGAAGAAGAAGCCCTAGAAAATTCAGATATAGGTAAGTAGTATTTAGATAGGTATGCATCAATAGTTGTCAAGAGTGGAGGGCAGAGTGAAAGTTTGGTTTATTTCCTAGGAAACACTCTCAGACTAAAGACCTGACCTCGCAGTGTGTATCAACAAATATAACATCTCAGATTAACAATTAAATTTGAATGGTTGTTTTACAACATTAAAAATACAAGACACCTTTGTTGGTAGCTACATGTAATAGTCAAATGATCTCTCGCTCATCTAATTGTGCAACACACAGAAAGAATTTCGAAAGAGTAGCCAAAAATAATAATATGATTGTAAAAAAAGGTGCACAGGCTTGGCAACTCCTTGTGAGTGCGAGTGTGACGCAAATAAAAAAAATTGTGTAAGAGTTTGCAAGTACTTCACCTAATTTCTAATTGCACTCTGCATAGTAAATACTAGAACTAGAATTGACATCTGAAGTTCAATACATTTACATCCTAAGAAGTCGCTGCTTGTATCTTGTAATTTTAGAATACAGAGACGAGGGATAAGTGTATGCGTATAACTGCTGAGTATGCTATGTGAGCCTGAAAATACGCACAAGTCACTGCGTGGTACTAGTGGTATATCAATCACGTATATCGCAGCTGCGTATGCGCTAGTGAAAACTGGTTTGTTCAATAATTAATCAACTAAGACACAAACATGCTCCAAACAGTGTATGTACATATTGCTGTTTGAAGTGCTTCATCCACAAAGATATACACCTTCTTAATATTAATTCATGGCAAATGGTGCAGTGAGGCACACAAATAACTGCAGCAAAGTTGTCTGCAGTGTATGCTGTATGTTAATTTGTTACATATGTTTGATTCAGCCCTCAAATTAACCGAAGGCACCGAAGGCAAATGCTGTCGGTGCCCCACCTAGTTGCCTCGATGCCCTCAACTTCTGGCTGTTTTTACTCCATTGAAAAGTACATAATTGCCTTGGATAAAGTTGGTGCCCCTTTCAAATTGCCTGAAATTGCCATGCCCTTTCCATTTCTTAATTTGAGGGCTGGTTTGATTGTTTCGTTAAATAACTTAAGTGATTTTAGGAATCTTAAACCTGTCACAAAATTTGATTTAAGAAGCCTCCTGAATTTTTAGTCTAATGTATTGTTGTCAGTAACTTCTGAGGGCTACATGGACCTCTTCTGTTTTTATCTTGTCCCTTCTCAAGGACAGAGAACAAGCATAGTGAAGTGCTATGTGAACCCACATATAGCCTTTATAACCAAATGTCCTAAACAACTAAAATGAAATTTGTTTTATCACATCACTTAGATCAACTCCTTGTCCAAATGTTAAACATGGAGACGAATGGGGTGAGCCCACAAATTGCGAGCAGGGGGACAACTGCCCATACTGTCATACACGCACTGAGCAGCAGTTTCATCCAGAGATCTACAAGTCAACCAAATGTAACGATATGCAGCAGACCGGGTACTGCCCTCGTGGACCTTTCTGCGCTTTTGCACATGTTGACCGTAAGTATTTTGAATAACTTCTTGTGAAGGGAATGATGTTGGTTTTGGTTGTAGATCTCTCAATGATAAAAATACTAACTATTAAGAATAAAAAATCACTTTGAATAATGCAATTTAATGTCCTTTTGTCATCTACGTAATAAGGTGCATTGCTGACTCACAAATTAAGCATGGGAATCCCTTACCTAAGATTCTATGTTCTGAATTAAATTTTGGAAGGCATAATAAGTATTTAATTGAATTTGACCATTTTTAAAATCATTACAAAGATATTTTATTATATATATATACAGCTTCTATTTTTATGTGTTTACGTTGTATGTAAGAGACTTGTTTGTCAGACCTGGTAAGTGATAGCTCCCATAATCCGTTTATTATACGAAATGGAAATTATTTTTGGATGGCTGGCCGGCCGGCTGACCAGCATGCCTTGACCGTTAATGATATGTGAGTGTCGATCTCAATTCTCAGAATCGTATATTTTGAGTCTGTGTTTGTTATGAGTCCTCGAGGAATAGAGTTTTCACTTTATTGTTTCTTTCAGTGTCCAATTTCATCAATTATTGTTCTGTGTATAAGTGGGTTAAGCAGAATTATTGTGGCTATTTTTATGATAAAATCGTACAGCACTTCAATTGTGTGTTTATGATATTATTTTTCATAAGAATTAACCTTGTTATTTTGAAGAGTCACATTGCAAAAAGCAGCACATAAACTAGCAAACTTGATGTGTTAATTTGAAGTGAATGCAATACCCTATCATGACCTATAACCAACTGTGATTTACTTTAATGTAACAATTGATTAAATGTATTTGAAAGAGGTTTTGAACAAGGGCTATTCAAAATAAATAGATTTTTATTTACCCTTTCCCAGATTTTAAATGAAGGAATTATTTGTTCATGTTTTGAACGGTATTGGTTTGGATTTAAATCTAATTTTGCCTTGAAATGCAAGTAATCTTAGTCTATTACCAATGCAAAATGTTCACCTTTTACTTTATTTTTTCCCACTTTGTTACAGAGGAAATGAGTACAGCTCGTGAGTTTACAGATGAGCATGGTCCGCTTTTAAGTCCTCCTAATACACCTAGTACAGTAACAACTGTTACCATCCCAACTACACTTCCATCACATCAGGTAGGAGAGAAAAACCAGTATTTTTACTCGCCCTATACAGGGTGAAATACTCTTCATAATTGAACATTTTAAAATGGTGGAAATGACATTGTTTTGCTTCCTAAATTATTGCTCTAGCATACATTTTTGCTTAACCCTTACAGCCCCAGATCCCATGAAATCCCATTTCCCAGCATCCTGGTTCCGCGTGGCGCTGAGGTTTTTGTGTGAAATAATGGCCCCGGGCTATATAGCTGGGCGAATACACTCGCCCAGCACAGCTTCCCCCGTGGCGCACCAACCGAGAGGTCGTGGGTTCAAACCCCGGGGCGTGGCACCTCTTGTTGTGTGTGCTTTTTTCGCTTGAAAAAAATTTCGTTGGAAAATCCACCGGGTGGGTTAGGGTTAAGGAACGATTTTTTTTCTTTTTAATTTTCACTTTTTTTCTCTAATTTTACCCTGATTATCCCTTACAGCCCCAGATCCCATGAAATCCCATTTCCCAGCATCCTGGTTCCGCGTGGCGCTGAGGTTTTTGTGTGAAATAATGGCCCCGGGCTATATAGCTGGGCGAATACACTCGCCCAGCACAGCTTCCCCCGTGGCGCAGTTGGTAGAGTGTCCGCCCGCCAACCGAGAGGTCGTGGGTTCAAACCCCGGGGCGTGGCACCTCTTGTTGTGTGTGCTTTTTTCGCTTGAAAAAAATTTCGTTGGAAAATCCACCGGGTGGGTTAGGGTTCCTTAAATTGTATCCAGTCTTCTTATCATATCCAAACACAATAGATATTGTGTTTCATCTAAAGCTGGATATAATTCTTTGTAATATTAATGTTTTCTATATGGTCCTCAGCTTTTATATTTTTGCTCAAATAGATGACCCAGTGATATTCCTGAAATCTGCATTTAGGCTTTAAAAAAAAAGAGTTTGATTGGCCTAACCCAACCAAACCTAAATACATCGCCGACCCTGAATATTTTTGTCATTATTTTGAGGGAGGAAAAAAAAAATCAAAGATTTTTTTTTAATTTTTAAAAAAAATAAATTCAAAGAAAATAAAAAAAAACATTAATAAAATAAATTTTAAAAAAATGTATAAAAATTGAACAAATGTCAAAGTATTAAAGTTTCTGACTGTTTGCTTTCATTTTCGGCGATTTTAAGTCCCCAAAGCAGGTGATTTCAAAAAATAAAAAGGAAGAAAAAAATCCCGACCATCCAACCCTCTTTGTTTTTGTCATGTTAGGCCAATCAAACCATTTTTTAGGCCTTAGTTTGATTCAGAAGCAGTAAGACATTCAGTCATCAAAAAGGTAACCGACCAGGTAATAAATGTGCTTATAACTCGCAAATTGGTGCCTTATTGATCCATTGGATCAAATGCGGCCGACTATCCAACCTTACATGGGCATGCATCGCAAATTAATCCACATCGCATTGTCGACCGGTGAATTAGCCATACCATTAAGCAAAAATGTAAACCATACTTTATCTTGCTTTTGGTGTCCTCGATATATCAAATCATTCTTCACATTATCGCCAATTAATGAGGAGAAATTTCTCATTCTCAACAACTTTATAATTTGATTTTTGAGTTACATTTAGACTTGTATTACTGATGACTGTAGGTTTACACATGTGTGAGTCAGGCGCGTACCGCGGCATGTGAGCCAGGGGGGGCAGAAGTATGTCGTCCCGGTAGTGGCGTAAATTTCCCGGTAAATTTTCGTAAAAGGTTGCCCCAAATTTTTTCCCAGTCAGTCAACTCGTGAATTTCACGTAAGTGGGGGGGGGGGTAGGGTCAAAAAAATGTGCACGGTCAAAAAAATTCGCACAGTCACAAAATTTCGCACGGTCACAAAATTTTGGGCTCAAAAAAGCACAACAGTTAACAAATAATGCCAATTCCTCAGTGTTTTAGGCCCTATTTTGTTCCTTATGTAAATTTAGCGACCCGATCTTGGGAATTTAGCGTCCCGGTATTTGGAGCCGGGGGGGGCAACTTGCCCCCCCCCGGTCGGTACGCCACTGGTGTGAGTTGGACACATGTGTGATGCTTAATGTGTATTGCGTCTCCATACCATTCTTTGGCAGAATTTTGTTAGCGAGAATGCATGCGTGTTCATTCCACAATTTTCCAAAGGTCAGAACTACCCATTACCCAGGGTAGTCTACCCTTGATGAGATCAATTGCAATATTCTAAAAAAAATCAAATTATAGGTCTGAATGGGAGAATTCAGACAAATCAAAACCTAGTGCTAAACTAAAAGCTATGAAAATCTAAATGACAAAAGCATCTCATCCATTAAGATACATGCCAAATACAATCTAGAGATATTTGGGATCATCTTAGACCTGGGGGTGGGATCAAATGTGCAACTTATATGGAACCCTCATGAGATTCAAAGTAAAGTAAGAGTTTTGGGGTGTTTTTAAAATATGCCAAATATAGTATTGTTCTTAAATAAGTGAAATAACAAATTCCCATTTGATAATTGATATGGATTTTTATTGTTCATATCAGTTTTCACTTTCCTTACAACAGATAATTAGTAGCAGTGATATGACGATAACAACACCCAGTTGTAGTGTACCTGGGCCTATAGCTAAGCCACGTTCTAATAGCACATCTAGTAATTACTCTTCTGAGAGCTCTTCACACATAGGATCTGGATACCAGAGGGCGCCTGGCTCAGAAAGAGAACGAGAAGAAAATACATTTGTGAGTATATATTCCTTGTGGAAGCTGTATCAGGGGGTGTATTTTTCTGTATTAACCCCTGTGTTTGGGAACTAACCTTTACACTTTCAGAGAATAAATCGGGGAGTGGGGGGGGGGGGGGCTGGTATGGGAGAATAAGGAGTATGATCAGATCCAGTTTAGTGGCAAGATGATACAAGTACCAATTATTTTTGTAAATTACAACTTTACATTGTTATTTTCTGTTGGGATTTTTGTGTTGGAAAGAACTCGGGAAGGATTAGTTAAAGACAAGAAAAGCTTGGATTGAGTTTGGGTTCCCACAGAATATACACACTTGGCAGTTTCAATTGTTTTATATCCATCTCATTTCATTCATGGACATCCAGTGTCGCAAATTGTGGTATTTTTTAGGGATGTTGGTGGTTTTTTATTCCTTTGTCAAATGTTTTGGAAAATAAGTATTGAATTATTTGACATGCTTGAAAAATGAAAGTGATATAGTTAGGCGTGTAAATTTACGATGACCAATGACGCCCTTTTTAGAGTCTGCCTTTGTCATCAATCATTCTTTGAACATACTTCAAATAACATGAGTTAATGCTCGCTGCATGAACCAATACAAGATCCGGTGAGTGGTATTGTATGTTTAAACAAACACCTGCTTAAGTTCAGCAACCGGGTGGGGATGGGATTATACTATCGTATAATATAAACTAAGGTTTGTAGGGATATGCCACCCTGATGGGTGCTATTTTGCAAGAAATCCCTATACAAATTGCTCCGTTTCGTGAAAATCACAAAGAAACAGTCAAAGCGGTTTTTTTGAGGTGGCAAACCCCTAATTATTGGGTCCCAAATCACAAACAATATCAAGTGAGTGGGTGGATATTTCAACAGACACTGTCAAGTATCCATCTTGATTTAATTGTTATCAGGTGGTAAATAAGCCTGAACACACCACACAAGAATAGAATATTCATTTCATAGTTTGTAAGAACCATATTGTCGCTGTTCTGTCAAAACCATGTATTTCTTCCGGCCTTTCAGCATGTATAAAGTAAAGCTGCCCAATGACTATGCATAGAAAGTGTTGTTTAATACATGTTCAGGGGCAAGAGCACTTCCCAGGTTAAGATGTGTTTTGGCCCTTGAACATGTTTAGAGCATACTGCCCTAAGGTTATACATGCTGAAAGGCGATATGAGATACAAGGCAGGCCTAGAGATTTGCGCCACTGTGTGCAAATCTATTCAGATTCTCGCAGCAGAATGTTGCGAGAATCCTGGATTTTCGCATATTTTACCTTCCGAATTTGGCACCTGCGTGACCTGGGCATTTCAATTTGCAATGCTGTTTTATGGATGGTATTTCAGGTAATTTCATACCCTGGTGTCCAAAATATTTTTTTACCGGGTACCCTAAAATTGGTCACTAATTTCCACTTCCTCTAATGTCATTTTTTCCAATCCCTGTCCTGAAAATTGGAGCTAATTTTTGCCGATGAAACATCGATCATTTCGATTTTACTATCAATATAAATATCTATAGCCACATGAGCATGATGATTAAAAATTACAATAACATTTCTAGAAAGTAAAAATTGTAAATTCTTAAATTTAAGCAGGTAGAACAGCGTATGTAATTGGACCAGCCAGCAGAAGCATTGCGGTAATAACCAATCAACAAGACAGAAAGTCCCTCCAGGGCCACGTGGGGGGAAAAAAGTAAACAATTATTAGAGATCACATTGCACTGAAAACTCAGATCGATATTATAAGCTTTGTCATGTTTTGTAGTTCAGCTTGGCTTGTGAATGCAAGTTTGCGCGAATGGATTCGCATCAAATTTCTAGGCCTGCAAGGTTTTGACAGAATAGGGACGATGTCGTGGTCTGTTAGAACCGTATCTATTTACATTATTCATCTTAATTGATATTTTTTCTCCCATTGTCTTTCCATAGAATATGTTTTTAGGAATGAATACACTGAATACCAGTATTACTAGTAGTATGACCAATCCTAGCTCTATTAGTTCAATGTCGGTTAATGCAACACCATTTTATCCAACAAGTGATACGGTAGAGTCGGTTATAGGTAAGTGCTGTTGACATACAGTTTTCTATTTCTCTTTAAACAACTCCCCCATACCTTGACCCTTTGAATCCGAAAGGCCGAAAAATCGGCCTATTTAAGAACGCGCTGTGACCCGATAGGCCGATAAATCGGCCTGAGCGATCAGGTGACAGTCATGTGATGTTTACCCGATGTGAAATACATTGTTTCACAAGGTTTTCGTTGTGATTTGATGTCATTTAGCTGAAGAAAACAGTCAAAAATAGCGCGAAATTGGATGAATATGCAACCCAATATGGCGCAGATGATTCTCAGGTAGACAGGGATGCATTGTTTTACGGTCATGATTGGCAATTTTGGCGATAAAATCGGACGTTTTTATGTTATAAATAGGTTACGTTATACGAGTAGTACAATGGCATACTGCCCTCTATCATCGGTAAGGCCAAACAAAAAAAATTTGTTATATTGGCGTAACCCGCCCGACCCTAAAAATACGCCCGACCCTACACTTTTTTTTTTTTTTCAGTGAAAAAAAACAAAAAAACCAACCGACCGACCCTAAAAAATTTAAAAAAAATTAAAAAAAATGTTTTTTCTCGAACGAAATACGACGGTGCTCCTCGAATAAACGGAAATTCCTTCCGAAAATATGGTTTATTGTGTTTTATTTGTATATAGACTTGTACTGAGGGGTACTTCTAACAAACAATAGGGAATGTTTAAACTCGGTTAACATTGTTCAAAAACAGCTGCTAAAAAATAAAAAATAAAAGAAATCCCTACCTACCTACCCTATTTTTGTTCAGCCCGTTACGCCAATATAACACAAAAATAATTTTGGCCTAACATATATTACGGATGATATAGGTGTACTATATTTAGCATTTTACCCCGGAGAAGTCAGGGTGGGTGTACCGAACCCTTATAATAACTTCGGGTTCAAAGGGTTAAGTTCAGTAGCAAAGCGTTGTCAATTTGAGTTAAACAACGCTGCTATGGGCAACCAGCACGCTGATCGAATCGATAAAACAATACTAAACTTGTTCAGAATCATCTGTAATATTATAAAACAGTTTACTTGGATAGTGCTTTCAGGACAAAAATAAATAAAAATGGCGACATTTTGGACCCCAAAACCCACGTCTATATCACCTGTACATGTACATTACCGCATATACATGATAAAGCTTATGACTTCCATCAATGTCCATTCTGTCGTCAATATTCATATCCTCACCATCAGATTCAGTCTCAAAATCATCTGAAATTCCAGAACTATCATCTAAACAAATCCTCAGCAGTATCAATATCTTCCAACATGTTCAAAGTATGATCTCAGCGCCATATTTCCATGTATTTTCGACCCGAATCAAAATACGAAGTACGGTGCAAATTTTACTGCCTGAAACCACTCGGTAGATGTCAACAAACATGAACTTTGAACTTTTAACCACTTGTCTAGTTGTACCAGTTGTCCTGCAATGTAAATAAACCCAATTGGGCATAATACGTGGGCTGGTGGACCGGCTCATTAGGGTATTTGGTACACATACTTCAAAGCCGGCGCATAGGGTTCAAAGGGTTAAGTTAAACATTGCTTCTCTGGATTATATCACCCTATTATACAGTTCACACACACGCACGCTGTTTAACCGGCGCATAGGGTTCAAAGGGTCAAGTTAAACATTGCTTCTCTGGGTTATATCACCCTATTATACAGGTAACGCATTAGATGACATGAATTTGGACGATATAGACGTGGCAGCTTTTGAGAAAGAGCTGGACAACGACACGTCATCTGTGGGTAGCTCAGGCGCCAGCATAGGGCAGCTACCTATTGGTGAGTATACCAATGGTGTGGCTAGGTCCTCCTCCTCTCACATACAAAACATCTTTAATGGTAAGTTTTTGTCTTCGACTGTTTTGCAAGTATCTTGCTTTTGATATGATTTTTTTCTTCTTCTTTTGCTCATGGTGATAAGCAGGCTTCCCGTTAGGGTTTGAAAAAATGCATGTCCACGTGGACGCAAGTTTGCCGACGTGGCAAACAATCACGTTCAAACGGAAATGTGTGCGTCTATGGGCCGATTGTTAAGGTGCCATCTATTGTCGAAATTGTGTCCGACGTTATCCATTGTGTTTCAACTTAAATCCAAGATGGGGGATCGCCAGCCGATAAACCCGGAACTGAAAATCGGGGGCAAAATATCACATTTTAGCGAGCATAAGTGTAAGAAAATGCACAGATTTGACTTAATAAATCCATTTCCAGTCAATCTGAAGTATAAATTTGCACTAATTCATGAATTAAGAGTGATTTAGCCGACAATTTGTTTTTTTCTAATAAGCTTATTATTTATTTTGTCGAACTTACATTTTTGAGTTTCGGGAACTTGTGTGTCCAAATGGACGCAAAATACACATGCCTAGAGTTTGAAAAGGCGTCCAAATTTTCAAAAATCGCATCTGGACACAATGATGCGCGCTAACGGGTAGCCTGGTTATAAGGAAATCATTTCATTCACTTTAGTTCGCTCAAGAGCACTTCTTATTGATGAAAACAATATTCTTAACGTGCTCATTGCTTTCTGAGTTCTCTTGAGTAAAATAAGGCTGTAATACAAAGTAAATGATATTAATAATAAAGGCAGAATCCATTTTTCTAGATTCTCGCAAGCAGAGTTGCAAGAATCCGAGTTGGTTCTTAAAAGAAGTTGATTCTTTTAAAGATGAACGATTTAACGCCCTATTTGAATAGAGGAGGAAGTCTTAGCAAGAATACAAATAGATTCTCGTTTACTTGAACTTTTGACCCTGAATAATTACATAATATTGAATGGCTTTGAGTGGTACACGAATATATTGCACAAGCTAGACAAATATGAGCTGCACAGACTTATTCAATATCGTTATAGATGAGGTGACCGTTGTTTACATCCAATGTTTATCAACAAACGCAACGGGCGAAGGGACTGGACTGTCGATACACGCTTGAGGGAACAGCATATGACCACAACACTGTCCGCTATGCCGTATTGCCTTTATAATGCTTTGGCGCGAGTTTTAAAAGCACGGGTCCTAAACAAAACATGATGGGCGCACAAACTGCCGGGCAAAGAACAATAGCAACTAGCCACGTTTTGCCCGGTATGACGTCACCTGTCACCCCATCTATATCGAGTGCAATATACTGCTCTGTATATTAATCATGTTTCTTGCAGTCATCTCTCTGGAATCAACAGTCAGGATTCAATCTTAGATATTGAGGCATCAGTTTATTTGTGTCATTGTATTGTTATGTCTGTAACTGATTAGAAAGTTCATAGTTATGACTGTTTGGCCCTATCACTCACTGTACCTTTCATTGTTACTGTTTACATGGACGTCATCCCTATGTCATGATTAACCATTTATGTGCGGTAACCAATATCTGTGTAAATATCTTTTGTGAAACTTCTAGAATGCACTGTATTTCTGATTTATTAATTGTATCTACCCTGTGAATTTGAGTGTGTACTACCAATAACCACCATTGTAAATATTTAGCCATGTTCATTCAAACGGTTCGGCCCCTATTTTATCAATGCTTTGTGTCAACTTAAATTGCTGAATGATGTCAGGGCCTATTCTAGTGATCTCATTTGTAATATTGCATGCATAAACTCCAGTTCAATGGCATGTATATATAGCATAGAAATTTTACACCTATCATTATATGCTGATATCACCTCCCAACAAGAGTATATTTTATTTATGAACAGGGCTGGAAAATGTTAATTTCCCAGGCAAGCAAAATTTCCAAGAAAGAAAGCAAGATTTCTCTCCATTTCTTATGTATTTCTTTGTTTGGAAAAGCAAAATGTCCTTCTAAATATCAACATTTCCCCAGGAGGGATTTCCTGAATTCCATATTTTTTCCATGCCTGTGTATGTTTATCTATGAACAAGACAAGTTTAAATAATACCCTATCCACATTCATTGGAACAGTATGGGTGCAAATCTCCTTTAAAGAGTGGCTGTAAGGAATTGAATAGACCATACCAAAGACTGATTTAAAAGAGTGTTTCAGCAGGAAATTAACATGTTATGGTGAATGTGTATAGTCACCACAGATCTATAATTAAGGAGATCCAGTGCGCCGCCGCCGCCATTTTGTTTCCACCAGGGGGGTGGGGGCAAAATTTGGATGTATGTCGGTATTTTCCGTAAATGCTCGTAAGCAGCTCAGAAAACGATTTGCCCTGTATAGTAGTTCATGCTACAGTATTGCTAGCTATAGCGCATCACCGTCCAGCGCATTGGCTGACATCAGCCGTTTGATTCTGAAAATAATCAAGACTTCTTTAGCGTCACAAATCCGAATGACTGGGGTTCATCTCTTTCTAACCCCAAGACTTGAAGCCACGTTTTGCACCTAGCTGAATAAAATAGGCCTTAACACCAGTATTTTTTTATTTTTTACTTTATGATTGCTCTCAGAATTTAATTTTAATAGACAGATGCCACATCGGGTCGACGAGATGTTTAAAGGTCAGATTCTATTATTTTGCTCAATTTCATTATGATTTTTGTTAATCCTTCCCTACAATAATTGTAGAAGGAGCTATGTTTGAGTTATGTGCTCAGTAATGAAGGTGTTCAAAAAGCAAGGTCAATCAATTACTATATTGAAAGCATTAATGATTAATGAACCATTAATAACTCTTTCTGCATGAACTAGAGTCAAATCTTAAAATTAATAAACCAATAAAACTCCAATTGTATTCATCAAATTCAACAAGAACTTTAAGGCTGGGCTTTAAAGGCCCACTGATGTTAAATATTACAACCCTCAACTTGTGTGTTTGGTATTGCAGTCCCGGAAGATGATTTTATTTGGTGTGTGACCTAGCAAGGCACCCTCTAATTTGAACCCTAACCCTAATCTAACTATACCCTAACATGTGTTGCAATGATTACATTACATTGGTTGCATAGACTAACAAGCCATTTTGAAAAGGTATTAGCCTAAGCATTTTTGACGAGGCAATGAATTATCGCTTTTCATCCCATCCCATACCATAGGTAATGGGCGAAAATAAGGCCTAAAAAAAAAAAAGTTTGATTGGCGTAACCCGACCGACCCTAAATACATCGCCGACCCTGAATATTTTTTATTATTTTGAGGGGGAAAAAATATAAAAATTGAACAAAGTATTAAAGTTTTTGACTGTTTGCTTTCAATTTCGGCTATTTTAAGTCCCCATCGAAATGATATATTGTTGAACACAACGATACATTTTTGCCCGGCAATTAAATACGCTAGAGCTATGATTTGTGTGTACTGCTGTCTTTCAAGTGTTCAAAAAGAGGTGATTTGAAAAGAAGAAAGAAAAAAAATCCCGACCGACCTACCCTATTTGTTTTGGTCATGTTACGCCAATCAAACTCTCTTTTTTTTTAGGCCTAAGCACAATCTAAATATTTCCTACCCCTATGGCCAGTGCTCAAATCAAAATACATGGGGCGAAGGGCGATTAGCCCCCATTTCTCACAAAATAACCCCCTGAGAAAATGTTGGCCTATGGTAAAATGTACTTTAAAGGGGCGATTTTGGGGACGAATTTGCTCAAAATAGCCATCATAGCCCAAAAAGTATTTTAACCCCTGCCTATGACATAAAGGGTGCGGGGAAACACACAATCTTAGATTTTCCTATATGTTTATAGGGGGCAGAAAACGCAATTTCACTTTTTCCTACCGCTAGTCAGAGGCAACTCATTTCAGGGTGGAGGTATAGAGTTCATACTCTGCATTGGGCTCAAAGCTCACACTTGTTCTTTTTAAAGTAATGCCTAGAAGAGAAATAGATTGAGTGCTTATTCCGACGGACTGGATGAACCAACTACATATCGTCAGCCTGCTTCGATAATTGCCTAACTCATTTTTTCTAGTTCTTAGAAAACAACAAACGTATGAAACCTGTTACCTGTGTACCTGTTACTCATTTTGCATTATTGATGGATGGATATTCATTATGTGGAATGTGACTTGTATAGTGTTGATGCCTCAATTAGCGTGCATGGATGCACTAATCCAAGTCATATAGAAACAGATGAACACTTGATTAATTCCATGGATTTGTCAATGCAAATTCAATAATGCAAAATGAGTAACATGTTGGAGTGGTCTGGTGGCCCTTTTGCATCAAAGCTCTTCATTTATCAACATTTTTGATTGGTCAATGACTTAAGTATTATAACAGCATGTGCATAGTGTAATGAAGTCATGATTTATGCAAAAAACTCAATTTTGCTGAAAACTGAGTTAGGCAATTATCGAAGCAGGCTGACGATATATAACCTTGAATCCTCAGGAATCATTTTAGCACAACTGGCATGTCTGATTGACATTCTCAAAGTCGTGCGCGGGACGGCAATGCTTAGTGCTCGGGGATCCTACGCATTTACTTCGTTTTGACACGGAAATAGATGCGGCACCAACACATGCATGCTGCTGTGTTTGTTGTTTTCCATGTAGTTCCGAAAAATACTAACATACTTCCAAATTTCCACCATGATGGAAATTCAAAACAGCACCCGTTACACGTAAAGAGATAGGGCAACAAATTTCGTACTGGATCTCCTTCTTAAATCTGTGATGGTCACATATATTTGCTGTTCATTTTGTTTAACCCAAGTTAGTGTTTTGAGTTTGAGTAATTAAATAAATTGCGAGTTTATGCACGTTAATGATACAACCATTTTATGCATGTGATGTGAATGGTACAGCACATGTGTCAGTAGCGTTAAAATGCAGTGTAATATTGCACAATGTGGTGCTATCACAATTTCACTATCATATCTTTGTGTCCAAATCAAAGCATGGTATTTGAACTTCTGAATAGTTGTTTTTATGAACCAATACAACTCTTTACCAATTAATTCCTGTGTGGTTTGATAAGGCGACGAAAATACCACTCTGTAGTACTGTAACAGGCCTGACCATCCCATTGTTATTTATTTTTTCAAAATTCACCAAAAATTACCAAAATGTTTTGAAAAAGACATAAAGACACGCCCGGTTCGCCCGCCCGACTGACCCTAGCTGAGAGGTCCGTTTGCTCGTACAACAGGGTGTTTTTTCATCTCCTAAGTGCACTTATATTCGGTTCAGCTATCCTATAGGCTACTGAAGGTCAAAATGTTCCATTGCTGCCTTGTAAACTAGGTATTTGTATGCTTTACCCCAGCAAATATCCAATGGCATAACATTAATATGATATGCATTGTTTGGTTACAGGTCTAGGATTAGGCACCACAACATCTGCACCAGTTAGTATACCAGGGAGTAGCAGTAGCACTATGGCGGGGCAATTCAATCAGAAAGTCTGTGAGAGCCCATGCTCACCAATGACCAATCTTCCATCACCGTTTATGTCGCAGCATCTCCAATCACAACAAACATTAGATCAAGTAAGCTTAACATGCTTTTTCTAAATATTTTGTATGTAGTGAATGAACCACTATAGTCGGATGTATAATTGAACGAACACATTGAAGCAGCGTTTTGGGTACATTGCCTGAAGCGCGCTCGGGATAATCTTTGTGCTGCGTGCGTGGTGTTCGTTCAATTTTTAATCATACTAAACAATTTTTGAAAATTTTCAATAAAAAATCAAAAAAATTGTTAAAACGATTTTGTAAAAAAACAAAAACCTTTTTTGTTGTTGAAAAGAACAGCGTGTTTTTTGTTGCCTTAATACTATCTTATCCTATCCTCTACAGGCAGCTGCAGCTTTTATGAGTCAACCTAACACGGTTATGCGTCACATTAGTATAGGAAGGTATGATCCACTGGGCGCTCCAAGCCCTCCTAGTAATTCTTCACGAGGACCACAGTCACCTCTAGTTCAGCCATCTAGCAGCTTAAATTCCTCTTCTAATCCAGAGAGTGAAAATCAGAGGATACAGGAAGAAATCACCAGTCTGAGGGGTAAATTACATTCATGGGAAGAATCGTGGAATCAAGCCAAACAGGTAGGGAATTAATTTTGTTTTAAATTCTTTTTTGACTATTGAAATACTGTGGTTTAAAATGGATGCCAAAAATTAACTTTTAATGGTAATTTGAAATGTTGACTTTGGTCAACTGAATATATCCATACAATTAGTTATAGACTGGTTTATTTATTTGGTGCCATGCATAAAGAAGCTACGGTCTCTCCAATTACTACTTAACAAATGCCAGCCCAGCGACAATACGTGGTATTATGATGACCCGATGTCTATGTGAAAATTTAGCAAAGTCGAAGGTCTCAAGTTTGATCCAAGCGTGAGAAATTCATGATTGATTTCATATGAATGAGGCAATTCAAGTTCCTGACAGCGAACTTGTATTGAATAAATTGACTAAAACCTACTAACAAATACGTTATTCTGACCAGGTTTGATAAGCAACAATATGAAATTTGTTCTTTGTTTACCAATTTACAGGCTTGCGATGCATGGAAAAAGGAGGCAACAGAAGCGGGTGAAAAAGCAAAACTAGCAGACAAAGATAAACAAGCAGCTGTACTTTCAAAAGATGAGGTATTGCATTAAAATATTAGAAGTGATAGGATTTCAGTTTGACACCCCCAATCCACTTATAAATTGTTGTAAATCTCACAGACTTGCTATAAACCTCTTTTTGCCATATAAGTTACACTGACATCCCAGTTTTTTCTCTATAATTTAATCAGTTGCAAACATACATATCAGTTTGCCATGCCACCCCAATCCATTGTGATTTTTAACCTAACTTCTTACATAAATGATATAAATCTCACTGACTTGCTTAAAACCTCTTTTTACCATAAAAGTAACACTGCTATCACAAGATTTTCTATAGTAACCTTCTTACGTGTGCAATTTGCCAACACACAGGAATACACTTTAATGGAAAATGGCAAAGACTTTTCAATATTCACATGATAAAATGGGTAAATAATTTACTGTTAAAGTGGTAATGTTTGCATGATTAACTTGTTGTGCTTTGTAGATTTTCAACTTTTTTAAATAAAATAAAAATCGCGATTTGTAGCTTCATCACATAGACATATATACCCAAAATTAAATTAATGTAGTGTGAAAATGGCCACTTTTACAGTATTTATATTTTAATTGTTGTTTTTATTTGTGTGTAATTGACTCCTTTCTCTTTCATAGGCGTTACATGAATCAAGAATTCTGAAACAAGAACTGGAAGGTATTACTGGTGGTCCACATTTACATGTTTTAAATAAGATGTCCGACTTAGAAACATTAACTGCATCGCAGCTGAAGAATTTGCAGGCAAATCTTAGAAATGATTTAGACAGATTAGAAAAGGTGAGGCATACATTTCAGTTTGAAAATTCTAGGCTTAGCAATTCTCTTACCTTTGGCAAAAGTCTCCAGCTTTGAGCTGAAACCTACCATTTCAGGTGCATTTTTGAATATCCAGGTATATTTAAAATTAAACAATGGATACATTTAATCTGTCATCTGAATTTAAGATTTTGATGGCCATGCCAATGACTAAAAGACCATGCTCACAAATAGCATCGGAAACTCAATGTCTTTTACTGGATTCTTTTATTTAATGACACTTGAAGCATATATGTGACGCGATCAAGAAGAATGACTCGGATGTCGACCCTGGTCGAAAATGAGTTTTTAATACAGTTTTAAAGAAGACACCTAGAGCTTTCAGAAACTGAAAACCCCATGTCGATACGACGTTTTGTTCCAAAGTTATGTCAAATTGTATACATGAATTTCCATCAAAACTTATGTAAGCCGCCATTTTGAATTGGCCATATCTCAATTTGGGACTCCCCGACATCCGACTCATTCCTCTTGATCGCGTCACATATATAATCACAAAAAGCAAATGGAAACTGAAAAATGGGTTTCTTCTGGGCCATTCCATTTAATGACACCGAAAGCCATGACAATATTTACATCATATATTGCATTGAAGGGGAGGGGGATCCGTCCGCCCAGAAATGACTTAGAAAATGTTGAGATTTTACTATGCATATGATGGCCTGCCTGATCGCACCGTGAGATGAAGAAGGTTAGGGTTGATACTGATCAGTGTAGCATCATCTATGTGTGATTGAACACAGTGATTTATGATTAATGAATCTACCGGCCTAGAGTTCAGTTGCAAATTTGTTACTGGGTTACTTTAGCGCTGAAAGATCAAAACTACGAATTTGGAACGGACAAAACAATAGAAATGTTCAACTTTAAGCGGTTCTTTAGACGCTAAATAAAATATATTTTAACCAAATCCCTGTTTTTGATCATATTTTCTCTCACCAGGTAATACACACCAAAGAGGCCTTGCGGTGTCTCATCTGTATGGAGCGTGACCGTTCTGTAGCTGTATTACCCTGTCAGCACTTGGTCTTCTGTGAATCATGTTCCCCTAGCAAAAACGAGTGTCCAGTATGCCACATACAGATCACTACTAAGGTCTCTGTGTTAGTACCGCTTTGATTTCGAGCACGTCGTCGGAATCAAAATGTAATGTTGTTGGAATTTATATTATAAAAAACATTTAAGATTTTTTTGGGTACACCTGTGTATGAATTATGGAACACCATGTTAGACTTACAAGATGACAAATATATGGATTAATATGTGACCCATCACATCATAACAGACCAGTTGTCTCCAAAAAGGAAAATTGATATTTCAATTTCATGTTACGAATCTAATTTTCAGCTTAAAAATGACACATAACTTAATGAAATCGAACAATAAACATGGGTGTTCTGCAGCTTGAGAGATACTAAATTATTTTTATTTTATATATTTTTTCTCATTTTCTTTTGTTCTTTTCTGCAAATAAGGTTTGCCGTCAACTGGTCTGTTTCGCTGTGATTGGTCACATATAACGTTCAGTCTAAAAATGTCTAGGCATTTCACCTTGAGCTGGTTTTTTGTTTCTCCAGGCCAATTTTTTTGACAATTTCTGACAATTTATTAATTATAACTTTTCTTGTAACTTGCTTTAATTGAATTCAAATTAGTTGTAGTCATGAAGAATAAGTATATGGCGTTCCATAATTCTGCTTATTGTTAAAGCCAAGTCATTACAACTTAGCATAAATTTATGTGCCATTTCCCTTTCTTTCCAAATTCTACTTGAACGCAATAGTGGCACAAAGCAGAGAGTAAACAGATCAACTGTATCTCTGACTTCACTATTAGTGTTAATGTTAAATATTTGAAGTACATACCTAAATATTATGTATGCGGGCATAAAAGCCCTTACAAGAACGTTTGATGTCACAAAGATGTGACATCCTCAAAATGTATTGCCATTTTGAGACTAGAAAAATATTAAAAGAATTTTCTTATACAAAATGAACATGTTACCCCGTGGTATGAGGGTCCATACTTTTTTTGCGTAGAAACCATGGTGATCAGTTCAAATGAATTAGGATAAGTAAATGCAGAAAAAATGTCTATGTGTCCTGTGAAATTTACTGGGAAGTATTTTTTGCGAGAGAACTAATTTTTTTTCTCTCTCAGAAGTGTATATTATGATTATAGCGTAAAAAATTACGACAAACAAAATCAGTTTCACGCGAAAGATGAAATTGTGTGTAGTGTTTTTACGATTATCTTTGAGGCGAATGTCAGTGTCTTTTCATTAGGCATACATAAAAAAGGAAATGGTTTAGCGCGATATTACAGTAGGTTAGCTTTGTTTGATTTTAGCAAATTAGTTTGATCCAAAGGCACTCTAAGGCTTTTACATGCAAATAGTTTCACTTCTACTGATGAATTTTCGCCAACTAAACCTTTTTTGTGTGTTCCTTATCATTATGTTTAGGTCATTATTGAATTGAATTAACTATAATTTGTCAAATATTTGTCTTTTTATCATTTTTTGTGTATAAAGAATTACTTGCTTTATTATCTGGCATGTACTGTAGCACTTGACTAGTAAGTTGCTAGCTTAATGTAGCCATTATTTCTCTGTAATTATTAGTTTCTTCTTCATTTCACTTCAAATGAATGATTATTGATCCTCTGATTACTTTTTGTTCATTCTGTTTTTTACGATAATTTTTATTCCCGGGTTTTCCCATACATCATAAGTTGTTGGATTAAATAGTTACCCGGCAAACAAATTCATAACATTTAAGAAAATGAATAAAAAATAATGTGATTCTTCTATATTATCATATCCTGTGACTGCAGCAATTTCACTGGGTAAAATTCTTGTGTATGCAAAACCAAAAAGACAGCCAAAATTTGTGCTAGAGCACTGTTTTAGGTAATAAAACATTGTAAATTTCCAACATTTTCACTCTTTTGAGTAATATATTCAAAGGTGAAAATCAAAAGTGAAAGGTATTTTACCCTTTGTATTAAGTGAGTAAAAACACCGACTGTAGAGTCTTTTTTTAGTATGAGGTTTGCAGTTTAAAGCTGCACATATTTTGTTCACACATTTTTCCGTTTTCAATACTTTTACTGTATGCCAAATTAAACAAATTGAGTGAAATTAAATTTGGTGTTTATTTGGGATTCAAATTGGGTGTTTATTGTGACTTCGGGTTACACAACATACATTAAGGGGAAGTCAGAATGCGTACTTTGAGTTTTGTCAATATTAACGCCTGGTTTAATGGTCTTTTTTAACAACCCTGCAATAGGTGCTTATATTTGTTCTTCTTTATTACGATGGTTGTTTATCTGCTGAGTGTACATTATGTCCTATTTGTCTGCTAGTTACTATACCGTTATTTTATTATAATTATATGTTGTGGTGACTTCTTTTATAATAATGGACCTATTCCACTTTTCTGTTTTAGGAGTTTACTTTATTGATAAAAAACAGGCGGATATTTTATTGAACCTGACCTGTTTTTGGAATAGCTTTGTCCGTTATTAGAAAGAAGAAAAACATTATCTTTTGCCAGCCCAAATTTGGTGCACACAGTGGATCAGTATTGTAGTCTATATTTTTGTTTGTGGAAGCAGTTGTGAAAGGGAATATTTTCAAATCTATCCTGTATTGGTTGTGAACCTAAGTCATCAGAGTAACCATGATGTAAACCCCTCAAAAAAGTATGGAAATGTTTTCGATCGCTTATCTTTCATATATTTTGTTTTTTATGTTCACAGTGTGTTGCACATCAATGGAAAGCGGATGTTTTCATCTTTACAATGGTACCAGATCTGTAGCAATTACTTGTTTCAGTTCTCAGCCACTTGCTTGAGAATAGGGAGGTCTCAATCTCAATGTGCCAAAATCATCACTATTTTGTCCTCAAAAATCAATAGAGCATCACTCAACACTGCCATGACTGTAGTAGTTGTCAATGTAATACTTCATTGAACAGACGACAGAGTTGTTCTTTTGAGCACAAAATAGTGATACTTTTGGCACCTTTTGAGTGAGACCTCCCCACATTCTCAAGCAGGTAGCTAAACACTGAAACAAGTGATTGATAAACATGAGGTATCATTGAAATGAAAAACAATATGAATATATCACAAAATATTCGAAGAATTTGTGATGGGAAAATGTTCCACACTTATTTTTAGCAGTTTATATGGTTATGGTATTTGTTAATTGAATTCTAACGAGATCTTTGCCAAGGTATATTTTCATGACATAAATAACAATAATTGGAATGGGATTAATGTGGATAACTATTTGGTGTATAAATGTGCACAACCATAGGAGCTGAACGTGTTGATCAATCTTGTTTATCCTTGTTGCATACTATGGAATCACTAGACTGGTATGTGTAGTAGTCACCTTCATATAATACAGGCTGTCGTGGTAGCAGCCATCTTTCAGGTTAAATAAATTGTTGAAGGAGGTGTCCACCAAGCACAATATTGTGCATTATATGTTAGAAAAATGATTATCGAGCCTAGATCGCATAGTTATATAGAACAAAACATCATACTTATCATAAATATGAATACAAACTGATATTTCTCATCATGCAATTTTAAAACATTCACGGTGATCAAAAGTCCCGGTATCAATGACGCCATGGTTATTGGTATTCAAATTTGCGCAAGTGCATTGTATAACAAATGTTGTGCTTGCTTGACACCTCATTTAACTCTGCTCCTAATTTTCATGATGTCAACTGCTAATGTAATTGCCAACAGTCGCCCTGTTGGTACTCGAAATTGGTGAAATTTCGCATAAAACATGAGCATGTTTGACTGCATTCAATCACAGCCATATGAGGGTTTTTATTTATTAATTTCTCAATTTTCACCATATAATCACTTAACCCATTTAGTCAATATCATGCTGTGTAATTCACAAGCTTTAGTAATTAATTTGCTATTATTATAATAATATGCTCTTATCAAAATATGTATGAAATTAAGACAAATTGTATTCATAACTCAAGGTCGAAATGTAACATAATGCTTTTTGGTCCTCTCTCTCTATCTCTTTATCTGCACAAAACTTACAATTTCAATCCCCGATAATTAAACTACCATTTTCATGGTAGCCAAAACCCCATGCAGGTAATTGATTCGATAATAATAAATTAATTAAAACAGTGTTCGCATATTGGGACATTTTCGTTATTTATATCTTTGAATTTTTTTTTAATACAGCAATATTAATTTTAGAGGTAGGGTAAATAAAAAAGTCTAACCCTATTTTCATCTTGTTATTATCCTGCTAAATTCTCAATTCAGCCAAGAAACAGTAGACAGTCCTTCAAAAGGTTGGTTACATGATTTTTATAGTTGTAGACTTTCCATTGATACATACATTGCTTCTTTTGTACTGGCGTAGAATGATAATATTACAAGTAGATTGTATATCATTTTATCTATAGAATAATTTTGATTATGAAACTTGAAAGATGGTAGAACTATTTTGTCAAAAGTTGACAATTAGGCATATTTCTTATTACAGAACACCGCAAGACAAGCTCAGATTTGGTTTTCAATTACAAATGTTTTGGTGATATTTTATTCATATTGTGTTACATATCAATAGCAAGCTGATGTGTTCATTTTTCTAATGATACCACATTTGTAGCAATCACTTGTTTCAGTGCTCGCCACTTGCTTAAAAATGTGGGTAGGGCTTTTCAATGTGCCAAATTCACCATTGTGTGCTAAAAAAAGAACAACTCTTGTGGTCTGTTCAATGAGGTGATGCTCTATTGACTTTTGTAGACAAAACGGGTTGACTTTGGCACATTCAGTCTTGAGCAAGTAGCTGAGCACAGAAACAAGTGATTGCTACACATTTGGTATCATTGGAAATATGAACACATCAGCTTTCCATTCTTATTCAACACAAAATGAACATCACAAACTATTTTTAAAATAGGAGATTGAGAACAAAATCTGAACTTTTGTGTTCCTGTTAGGTAATTTTATACAAACAACAATTCATCGTGTTTGGAGTATGATCTTGTATTGATGACGTTTTACTAGTATTTTTGCTCACATTTAATTTGTATGTTCTGCAAAAAAAGTCAATTAAGAGGAATTTTAACTTAATTGTTTTTATTTTATAATAACATGGTTGATCAAAGAAGAGTTTTGTTAACTACATGTTGATACCCTGTCTGTTACAAAAGATAATCAGATGTCCAACTCCAAAATTTATAGCATTTTTTGTTGAAAATGATGCAGTTTCTTATGACATTTCAATATTTGGTCTCAGTTAACACTTTCCTTTCCACACAGCAGAGCAGACTACAGTTACAAAATGTCAAAATTATTGAATTTCATCACCATATTTGGAATCACCATGAGAAATGCATTAAAATATGTACAAACATGCCTTGTATTGTTATTGGTTCAGTAATTCTTGAGATAGACTTTGAAAGTTGGGAAAGGTTTTAAAGAAAATCTTGTTTTGTATATGGTAAAACTAATAGCCTCATAGAAAGTATTAATGTATGCAAGGGATGAACAAAAGTGTTATTCAATTCAAATCTTTGCAGGCATGCTTTTATACTGTCATATTTGAAATTGCAATTTTTATCATAAAGCTGCTATAAATCTTGGATGATTTACTATCTTTGGAAGGGAAGTGGTCATCAAAATGTTGCTTAAAATTCTTCAAACGTCCATATCATACATAAGATGATCAGATCAGAATAATTATACCAATCTTTAATTGTAAGAAATTTAAAGAGGTCAAGAATAAACAAAGTCACAGTTTCCTTGAACCCATGTGAAAAGAGAAAAGATTATTTCTAGAGATATGCACCTGGAAATCTAAGACAAACTATTTTCCATTTTTGTCTTTCATAACAAGATAACACACAAATAACCTCCTAAACCCATCCCCACAACCATAATGACCATGAAAATGGGTCTCTGAAGTCAGTCAGTACATCGATTAGAATTAGAATCTGATTTTATCTTCTACTAACAAAGTAACATATTATTATAAATAATTATATGGTTTTTTAAAAACGTTTTGATTGATCCAATTATATGTAATACATGTGGAATGGATAATTACCAATTACTCAAAAGTGAAGACTTTTAGCTGTGAAATAGGTTACTTCTGAAAGAATATTTTTTTGATTTTTTTTTGTGTGTGTGTGTCTTTGTTAATTGTTCTCCACCGTCAGTCATCAGTAGCAGCCTTGTGTACATCATCATCATATGTCTACTCTACTTAGTGAGAGACTTAGGGAGTTGGTATTTTTTATGTAAGGGTTAACTTCTCCATTGTCTCATTATATTTTAAGTTAACACTTCGTATGGACGTTTTTCGAATGGGAAAGAGTATAAAAAGAACTGAAACAAAACAAATACAATTGTCTTTGTGTCTCGTTATTTTACTCTCATTATTTTGCTATTATTTTCCAGATGACTTAACTGTAGGTATTCACAAAATGTATGTACATGTACACTGAGCCAAAAAAGAAACTTATAACATTTTAACAATTAATATCGTATCCAAATTTGGTACATTTTCATGCACAGAATTTTATTTGGTGATCTGTTAAAATTTTATAAGTTTTTTTTTTTTTATAAGTTTCTTTTTTGGCTCAGTGTATGTATGAAAACAATTACATGGACATTCGAACATTCCCATTGCCTGCAGATTTCATACTGGGTGGTTAAAAAAACGTTATGAAAGCAGTGGCTATTAAGTATTTCTGGGCAAAAAATCTTAAGACCTAGCTTAGTTTGTTTATGAACTATGGAAGTTTAAAGTTAATTTTTGCAAAAATGATTTGTCCACAGAGCTAGCTCATCTTAGTCCATTTGACCAAATGGTTCTGAACATGATTTGAAGACTCAATGAAAAAAACCACTTGTGGACAATAGTTTTGTCCTTTTAATATAAACCAATAAGCAAAATAATAGGAGTTGGTAGTGTTTGCAAAAGCCCCAAATCAATTTACGTTGGCCATATATATGACTAATTTGAGAGGAATTTTGGAGGCATCCATGGACAGGTCGATTTTGCACATGATAGCTTTTCATTGGATTTTTTGATGTGAAAATGCTTAACGACCCCACTACGAAAGCCAAGTTTGAATCTGAGACAGAAAAGTGATTTGAAGCAGAAGCTCTCCTTCAAGACCCATCTACCATAACTCCAGAATCACTATGGATGACTTACAAAACGGTCTTATCTGAAACAGCTGAGGAGACACTTGGAAGAGTCAAAAGATCCCCAAAGAAACCATGGATCAGCAAAGAAGTGTTGAAACTAACTGAGGAAAAAAGTCAACTACGCAAGCAAACCTCACCAGCCAAAGTAGAACGTTATAAAGAAGTGCGTGCTGAAATAAAAAGACGAATCAGAAGGGACAAGGCAGTATGGCTTGAAGAGCAATGTCTATCAGATCAATCAGATCAGATCACTCCGAAATAAATCCACTCCATCAAACCAAGCATTTTTAAAAAACACAGATGGAGCAGTGCTAAGTGAACCATCAAATATTATGAACAGATGGAGAGAGTATGGTGCCACACTCTTTGAAAGTCCAGATGGAGAAACACCACTGACAAAAATGAACAGAGCATTTGACGATGACATGGAACCTCCACCGCTAATGGATGAAGTGATGTATGCTGTCAAGAAAATCACCAGGCCTTGATGAGATACCTGCTGAACTTATAAAATCAACAGGCCAGCACGGAATTAAGGCACAACATCAGTTATGTACATGCATCTGGATCAAATGCGACTGGCCAAATGACTGGAAAGAGCAAGAATTTGTCATGCTGTTCAAATCAGGCGACCGCAAACAGTGCTCCAACTACAGGACAATTGCCCTCATCAGCCATACAAGTAAGGTGCTACTGATGACCATCTCACGCCTGAAAGCCAAACTAGATCAAGAACTTCTAGAAGAGCAAGCCGCCTACAGAAAAGGCAGGGGTACTGTCGATATGCTGGTTTGTCTGCAGATCTTGATGGAGAAAATCATTGCAATAGGTCAGAAAGCCTTCATGTTCATAGATTATTCCAAAGCATTTGACTCTGAGCCACATCAAGCTTTTCTCTGTGATGATAGAGATGGGATTTCCAGCACATCTTGTAGCACTGCTTCAATCCCTCTATGTGAATCAGAAGGCAAGGATCCGATGGAATGGTGAAAATACAGATGAATTCAACCTAGGTAAAGGTATGAGGCAGGGATGCATTGCTTCCCCACACATGTTCGTCTCCTACACAGAAAATCTCATGAGAGACGCTGATGTTAAGAGTAAACTGGAAGGAGAAAAGAACCAACATAAGTAGGGTAACATGGGGTAATATGGGACACGGGGTAAAGTGGGACAGTGGTTTTCGGAGATACTTTTTTACCTTAAAATAGTCAAATTGTGCCCATTTTTGTAACAAAAAAGCTTTGATATATTGTCTATTTATATTTGCAACCAATTTTAAGTATCATCCTTCGTGAAACGGGACACTTCAGAGGGTCGTAAGCCTTAGGCGTCGAAATTGATGCTGCATTTCACCAATGCTACTAAGGGAGTGTTCATAAATACTTTGGTGGGGGGGTTGGCCAAAACGGGGGGGGGGGGTCTAAAAAGTTTGAAGTCTCAAAAAGGGGGGGACTAAAAAGTTTTACCTACTCAAGAGGGGGGGTCAAAAAAGTTAGGCCAAATACTAGTCGTTAACGGGAAAAATACCAAAATTTTCTGCGCTACGCGCAAGTAAATACTGCAATATTGACATTTCTATAACAAATTATACAGATTTCCGCACGCTCCGCGCAAATCTTTGTAAAAACATTGTGCCGACAGCAGAATTTGTTATACAAAATGTGGCTAACCAGTGTCCACAGTTTACTTGAGAACTGTTGAGGGTGATCGTCAACAGGGTTAAATACACATTTCCGCGCGCTACACGTTATTTTGAACGCAGTTGACCAAATTTCTGCGCGGGGGGCCAAATAGGTAGTCGTTAACGGGAAAAATACCAAAATTTTCTGCGCTACGCGCAAGTAAATACTGCAGTATTGATATTTCTATAACAAATTATATTTGTAAAAACATTGTGCCGACAGCAGAATTTGTTAAACAAAATTTGGCTAACCAGTGTCCACAATTTTTACTTGAGAACTGTTGATAAGGGTGATTCAACAGGGTTAAATACACATTTCCACGCGCTACACGTGATTTTGAACGCAGTTGACCAAATTTCTGAGCGGGGGGTCAAAAAAGTTAGGCCAAATAAGTAGTCGTTAACTGGAAAAATACCAAAATAGCGCAAGTAAATACTGCAATATATACATTTCTATAACAAATTATACAGATTTCCGCACGCTCCGCACGTGTCTTTGTGAAAACAACGTGCAGACAGCAGGATTTGTTATACAAAATGTGACTAACCGGTGTCCACAATTTTTACTTCAGAACTGTAACTGACAGTTGGTAAGGGTGACAACAGGATACAAATTTTTGCCCGCTACGCGTGATTTTGAACTCATTTTTTCACATTTTGTACTAGCAAGTTTTCCAAATTTTTCGTTCTCCGCGCATATCTTTGTGAGAGTATTGTGTAGATAGAAGGACTTAAGTATATAAAGAGTAACTTTTTATAATTGGAAAAAGAAACCGTTTTTTAAAAAGGCTATAACATGATAAATACAAATCACCAAAAAATACAATTCGGAGGCTTGAAAGATATGTTTCAAGTGAATTTGAAATGTTGCAAATTTATTGCCAGCTATACACAGTTCTGACTGTAGTGTAAGCGTCAAAGAACTTGAGTCAAATGTCTATCTACATCTGACAGGTAGGGGAGGGGGGGGGGGGGTCAAAAAAGTTTTTCACCCTGTTAAAGGGGGGGTCAGAAAAGTTTGTCAATTTGTAAAGGGGGGGTCAAAAAAGTTTAGACACCGACAATTTTTTTTTGGCCAACCCCCCCCACCAAAGTATTTCTGAACACTCCCTAAGCATAGGTCACGACTTGACACTAAATATCTATGAATCAATGCCCCGGATTTTAGTTTCTCAAAGTGGAAAATAACGTCTAAACCACTTTCTATCAAATAAGACAAAAATTTGCTACTGTTTCCTTCCAAGATCATTAAAAAGTGTTTTTTCAGAAATGTGCCTCATTGGGGTAAGATGGGACAAGGTTACATTCATGTTAAAAGTCTATCTTTGTCCCATCTTCCCCCGCGTCCCATCTTGCCCCACCACTGTCAGCACATAGTAAATCAATGGCGTCCCATCTTACCCCTGTGGGGGAAGATGGGACAAAAAATTAAGAAACATTTTATCGCCTGGGGTAAGAAGGGACACCTTGATAAAATAATGAAGCCGGAGGCCGACGGGCACAATTTTTGGTGAAACTAAAGTCTTGTTAAGGCTCTTGGTGATACTTTTTGCTTTGGTGGGGTCACTTGTCGGATATTCGTATTACAGCTGAATAAAATTAGGTGTCCCATCTTACCCCTTAGGTGTCCCGTATTACCCCATGTTACCCTATCCTGAAAGAACCGTTTGTGTAAAGAGGCAACTGCTAAGAGAGCTTATCAAAAGAAAGCTGGCTACTTCGGGCACATCATATAGAGGCAGTGGTAGCTTACTGGCACTCCACATACAGGGTGTCTCAAAAAAAACCGTGCACGTGTTTACCCAACTTATTGACCATGAACCTCTAGAATTTGGTGTAACAATTGTATACATATTGATAGACCAAACACTTAGCTTTCATATGCCGTTTATTTCATCTAATTTGGTTTTGTCAATCATGAGATATGATCAATTAACTAAAGCTACCTAAAACCAAAGTTGTGCCACTTTTACGGAAAGAATGCTTAAGATAAGCATTGAAACCCTCGTCCTCTTAGGGAGGGTGGTCGCCGATTGCACTAGAACGCAAAAAACAGTGACCTAGGGCGTCTAGGTGATCGCTTTTACATTACCTGCGCTCATTTTGACGAAAACAAATTGAGGCTGCCACCTTACCCGGGGGTAGGGTAAGCCGTCAAAGTCCGATTGTAGGGGTGGTTGCCACCTTACAAAAAAAATTTAAATCGCCATTTTGATTTTTTTTTTTATTGTATGTTCCTGAAATATTTTAGCATAGGCCTATGTTAGAAACACCATTTCCATCACTTATAAGCAAAAAATCGGGTGAAATTCCGATATTTAGAACTTTTTTGGCGAAGATTTCTATGATATTTCACTGTCCAGCGAATACGGCGGGATTTTGAGGTCGGCCATGTTTGGTGACGTCATTGTGACGTCATGCATAGGATGTTTGTACTTGTTTTAGTATGTATGGATAGAGGGAACCTCTAGCTATAACATGGTACCCAAATAAGCATACTCTGCATTTCGGATTGGATTTTTTTAGGGGGTGGTAACCCCGGTGGTAACAACCCCTCTCTCCAGAGTAACCCTTTCTATTCATTGCAAACTGTAAAGTGGCACAACGTTGACTTTAGGTAGCTTTAGTTAATTGGTCATATCTCAAGATTGACAAATCCAAATCAGATGAAATAAACGGAATATGAAAGCTAACCGTTATGGCTATCACTATGTACACAATTGTTACACCAAATTTTATAAGTTCACGGTCAATAAGCTGGGTAAACACGTGCACGGTTTTTTTTGAGACACCCTGTAGAAGAAAAAGTGGAAGGCAGCAGGAGAGGTCGTCAAAGGAAACAATGGTTCGACAACATCAAGGAATGGACTGGAATGAGTCTTATAAAGGCCAAACGTCTGGAGAAAGATGATCCGGAGATGTGATCGTATGGCAGCCAATCGTCACAACTGACG
This sequence comes from Ophiura sarsii, assembly GCA_035610835.1. Lineage (NCBI taxonomy): Eukaryota > Metazoa > Echinodermata > Ophiuroidea > Amphilepidida > Ophiuridae > Ophiura > Ophiura sarsii. The sequence goes on along the minus strand of CM069451.1, from coordinate 69,066,889 downwards.
GAGGCCGAAGAAGAAGTAGTTGTCAAACATTTTTTTCTCAAAATAGACTGACTGTGCTCAACATTTTTGTGCTTCAATAATGAATCAATTTTAGAATTTTAACAAGTATGGTAGTTCCCGACCTCCTTTCATTGCTACGCACTCGTGCAAGTGCTGCTGCTGCTGCATCAATCGCTCGTGTAGCTCATTGCGAGTGATTGATACCTCGATCGATCACTGCGTGCGGGACTCTAACATCACTGCACAGTTAGATATGGTCAAGTATCTCCCATAACAAATTAATTTCAAAAGTAGCCCAATTGGGCTTTATTAAATGAGTCGCAGCCACCGTGTTTACAAAACAAAAGTTGTATTTCATGCGTAGGTGCTAAAAATAGTATATGATGTAATCAGAAATTGACGTCAATGGGACAACTGACCAATCGCTCTCGTTTCTTCACGTGATCAATGATATTTTTAGCCAATCATGAATGCCTCGGCTTCTCTTCCGTGTAGTTTTCTGATCACACTGATGCAATCGCTCACGGACGAATTACTCAATATCTACTTGTACACATATAAAATAAACCCTGTCTAAAATATATTTACATTTAAACTGACCAAGTTCCATCATATAATATAGGTATTATAAAACCAAAAATTATATCAAAATCTAAGTACAGTAATTTTGAGACATTTACGTTGTATTAAAACATTTGATGCAGAGAAAAAAGTTTGAGCGCGGAAGGATATGCAAAGCGCAACTCACACTTCGCCCATTTTGGGGCCGATTGCCACGCATGCTGAATTTTGATTCACTTACCTACAACATGATACAAAGAATACACACACTAATACCAAGGCACCAACCAAACGCCAAAATGGAAGTGTGACGGTAAATGCGGAAAAGGCTAAACAAATGCAATTAAAAAAATTGCTCCGGCAAACAACAAAAATGGCGTAAGTACATAATTTACCGGTTTATTCTACGTGAAAAATGGTCGTGACTGACATGGATCATGGACAAGTTCAAGTCCATGCATGGGATCAACAACAACGTCATCGTCATTTGGGATTTGATGACATGGTTATGGTATTAAAAACTATTTTGTAAATCATGTTTATTAAAATATGATAGTCTTTTGCAAACCATAAGCATGCATATTGTACATTTACTGAAAATTCAGGCGATCTGAGTATAAACGGCTTGGAAATATGTCACAATGTTTTTCCCGGGAAAATCGGGAACTAGTAAAAATATGGAAGTGGAGTCTCATGAAAACCCCAGCCCACGCACAAAATGCATGATCATAACATGCTGTGAACATACCTTGAAGGCCACACCGTCACCTACAGTAGTAGTGTTAAAGTGTGGCAGGGTTAAGGAGGCTTGTGATCATGATTTGATTGGCGCTGGCAGTGTCTTCAAATTATGTCTACGACCCCAGACGGTCACCCCCCCCCCCCCCAGACAGGCCTAGCCATCTCATTTACAATCTCATTTTATACAATGTAATTCGAAATGCCTTTATTATTATTTAATAATAATGTTCAATGTTATCTGCACTGCAGTGCACACCAAATTATAATGATTAATGATATGAGACTTGCAAAAAAGTTGCAATATAATTTACCATCTGGACAACTCTTTTGCTTTCAGTTTCACTTCTAATAAATCCTTTGTGGACAAATGCTGGAAGCGTGAATATTATGATGGTATCGATCACAAAAACAAACAATCATTCATAATCAGTTCAATACTATAATAAAAACAAGCATTCGTCGATCAAAGCGTAGGCCTAGACGATTGCCCAGCTATAGCCATAGGTAAATTAATGATTGAACCCCGGGGGGGGTACTCACCCAAGACGGTATACGGGGGTGTGCCGCTCTAATGGGTAGCTTTTTGGGCACAAAATCCCTAAACATGGGGTATGGTTTTGTGCTGGAAGTCCCTAATAATGGGGTCACTTTTTACAAATGGGTCTATTTTCATGATTTTTTTTTCTATTTTCGCGAAAATTTGCACAAATTAGGTCTATTTTCGCGAAAATTTGCGAAAAATAGGTCTAAAATGAAGCAAAACCCCTAAAAATGGGTACCGATTTTTCCAAAATCACCCCTAAAAATGGGTATGGGTTTTGAATCTCCAGCGGCACACCCCCGACCAAACCAAATCCGAGTACCCCCCCCGGGGATTGAACGAACATCACGAACGCAGTACAAAGATGAACGCGCCCGAAATTATCACGCGAATGACTGTGCGCGCCTCAAGCAATGTACGGGATACGCTGCTTAGTTGTGTTCGTTCAATTATTAATTTACCTATAGTGCGTAACCTTGCCAGGTGCAGTTAAAGCAGAAGATGTGACGTACTTGTAAACAAATAGGTAATTGACAAATCGCGGCCTTAATTAACATGACCCCACGCCGCGTTGGACACGCTCAACCTTTGTAATGATCACGACCGCTCGGATCATAACGCTGTGAATGTGATCAGATCATACGCTGTGATCGACAAATTTTTGTTATGATTTATTGTAACGTTTTAAGCCAAAAATAAGTTCAATACATTCATGGAAACGATGTTAGACTTGCATCAAATCCATGACAGGATAAAGCGTAACAACACTATTTATTTTATTTTAAAGCAAAATTGGTATCTAGTTAAGAATAAGATGTTGCATTGCACAGTCGCAGTTGCGCTGTCCAGTTTTAAGATGCGAAAAAATGTATGATTTTTATTTTTGGTCACAAATCCCCCAAAATAGATAAAGGATAACCCTACCTATTTCAGGCCAAGGCCTTTTTGACTAAGTTGATTATTTCTCAGTCAAATAGCATTGGTTTTTTATTAGGTCCTACATGTACATAATCAGAAAAAACAAACAATATTTTTTTGAGCTAGCTTACAGGAGGGATCAATTTAGAAAATAAAAAGACAGAAAAACTGCATGCAAAGGGGAAATTTCACATGCGCGAAGACAATGTTACATGCACTGTGTAGTAGCCTTTCTCCATCTTGATTGAGAATGCACTTGTACAGACTTACAATAATAACAATTGGTAAGACTAGGGCCCTATAGAATTTAGTGAGTGTGCGTATTGCCATTTACCTTTCAATGCATTTATGGGTCCCATATTTGGTCAAATCAACAAATTCCATACAGCTGCAGCCAGGGTTCGAATCGCCCAGTGGTAATAAATGAATATATTGATTTATTGTTAGTTTAATTATATATTCTCCTTGTGGCTTATAACTGAAAAGCAGAAAGTGTGTATTCTTAATCTATTTAACATCTTTTTTATGTACTATTATATAATCAGGCTCCTCAAGACCACCCCCAACTACGTCCCGGACCAACAAAGGATCGGTTTCAACACCCAAGAAGAAATTTATTTGTCAAGAAGTTTAACATCCACAAGTCGAAATGGAATCATTCACAATGGATGCCGAATTTCTATTGTCCTCGCTTCTAGGCGAGGACAGTTGGTTGGATGATTTATCCAATCAAGATGGTGGGAAAAGTGCCATCAAGAACCAGCAGGTCGAGGAGACAATGGCTACAGACCTATTCAGAGAGTTGGAACAGGATTCATTATTAGGTAAGAAAAGGAACCAAGCAAAGAAAGACATCTACTATAAAACCATGACTTTTAGTATTGCATTGACTGTGACCGGTGAATGCTCTTATTAATCCCAGGCAAAGCAATATTGAAAAGCATAGTTTACCCAGCAGAATTTGATGGACTATCAATATCATGCTGCCTTGCCAAAGCCTAAATTAGATATCTATTCGAGTCATGAGACATATACGACTGTAACATCAGGATGCCCTTGTTAAATGTTAAAAAGCACCCTTTTGTACCAACTTTCAGAACAGTTTTTCTCAAGATGTTTTGGCTAGCAAAATATCAATAAGCATACAATCTTTAAAATTGATTTTAATCTGTCGGCAAAGTATGAATACATTTGTACTCTCAATCACAAGAATTGTGTTCTATGATATCATGTGTGGTGCACAACAAATCTTTTATGGCTTATCAACTCCTCTTTATCAAATTTCATGTCCGCATTGTCGTTGTCGATGTCAACATTCGTGTTCTACTCACTTGGTGAACTAACCGATTCACTCACTCCTTTCTCTTGCTTTCAAACTTGCAGGTGATTCCGATCCTCTACCTGAATGGATGTCCGAGAAAGTCTCCTTGACATCATGGCTGGATGTGGCAGATATGAAGCCATCAGAACTTCTGATGGATACATCTCTGCCTTTGCCTCCAGTAAAAATGGACTTGATGGCCCCCACCACCCCTGCAATTCCTTCAGAGGAATTATTAGACACACTATTTGTGGACAATAGATATGCACCTCAGCCTCCCTCGCCAGGTGAGGCACAGGCTCCTGATTTAGTGGCCCTGTCCCCAGCCAGCTTGATTTTTGCTGAGGATGAGTCTTGCACCAGTTCACCAATTGGAAGTCCATCTTCTCCAGTAGAAATAGAATTTCAATTGCTGGACCCTACTGCCCCTAATGTAGGAACCTTGAGCCTCACCACAATAGATCTTAGCAGTTTAATCCAGGCTGTGTCCCCTATTGCTTCGAACACTACAGATGGCTTTGTACCTTCAACAACGGAGAGTTCTCAAGTTGAAACAACTGTTGTTTCTGAACTTAAAGTACCAGCAAGCCCTAAGCCAAAATCAAAAGCCAAGTCCAAGCTCAAGTCTGTTGCAAATCCAGTTATCCGAAAAAGCAAGAAACGTGATCAGAACAAGAAGGCTGCTACAAGGTATAGATGCAAAAAACGTACAGAGCAGGACTTATTAGACGAAGAAAGGGATGAATTGGAGAGTAAGAATAAGGAACTGAGTGATAAAGTGGACTCTATTGCTAGAGAAATTAAGTATCTCAAGGACTTGTTGGCTGAAGTGTACAAAGTGAAAGGGGAGATCAAAGTGATGACAAAGAAATAATTGGAGCATTTTAATACGAATTTTCATAGCGTAAAATGAAAGGTTCATTCTCATCACACTTGCTAAAAATGTGATAATTTTAAGCCTATAGTTTCAGCAGTTTCAAATTGGCGAGAAAATATTTGTTTTTGATCTCTCTGCATGCAAATTGAATCCAAGCATATGCGCAAGATTATGGCTTCACATTTTGGTCGCATGCACGCGTCAGGCATTTAATGCACAGTGCCTCCACGTCCTGTATTGTTGATTAGCTGCTGTTTTGAGGCTTTGCCAATTTGAAACTGATCAAACTAATAAAGGCAGGTACCTTTGATTTTAAGCTCTGTTCTGCAAAAGAGCTCTATTGTATTTTGTAGGGAGTGTATTAATTGATAGGAGGGTGCAATACATTTATGAACATAAAATAATATCTGAGAAAATCTGTGATTATATTTTCTATTCAATTCGAATTGATCTACATCTACTTTACTTATTTTATCGATCGATCGCTTTCACATCACTAGCATGAGAAAGTTCACAGCATGTAAAAGTGAAACTGAAAAATGTTTTCATCGTCTTCTGTAACGGAAACGATTCACCTTCAAGAATTAAGATTGAATTACTGTAATTTTTGCACCCTCCTGTAAGACACTTGCATGGAAGGTGATTAGTTCTTAATTATCAGCCACAACTTTAACATGTATGGGTTGCAATACCAATCACCATCAACCAATATCGGTTAAAAAGTTGGTGATATTATCGCCATATATTCACATAGGTGAATACTGATAGGTCCTGGAAAAATGATTGTGAACTAATGACTTTCCATGCAAGTGCTTTATAGACATGTAATTGTAACCTTTCTGCCACAGATAGCTAGGTTTATTTACAGCTTTTCTCATTTTCACCTGGTACAATTACAAGTTATGTCTTGTCTGTTAATATATAGCTGTATACAACTTGTATAAAAATGTTAAGTAGCAATGTTTTAAGTGTAACATAATAGTGTGTTAGATAATATTGAATCCTCGAGGGAATTGCATCATGTAAATTCTCCCAAGTGTGGTGGGTCAACTGCTTTTAATGCAAAAAAGAACTAAAGTGCTCAACAAAAGTAAGTCATACACTTTGTTCGAGTCCTTTAGAGTAACTTTTCGATTATTTTTTAACCAAACAGAGTAACAGGCTAGATAGACAATTTGGATGAATCTTTCCGGCACAATTTGATACCAAAGTTGCCACCTAACAACAAAGATGAAACCATTTAAAATTAGTCACTTTTCAAAAGTCACATTTTCGACGCACACAAGCTGCAAGAAAATGCTGTGCTCGGCACTTGAATGGCCGGGAATGAAAGGGATATTGATCACACAGTGCAACTGCGTTGGGTCATGCCTGAGCGAGCGGGCTATTGGATTATGAACAGGTAAACATGTGGTCTTTTCTTCCAGCGTAGTGTATTGAAAATCAGACTTTTGAAAAATGACTAATTTTCTTTAAATGGTGCTAACACTGCTAATCATGGTTCATCTTTGTTGTTAGGTGGCAACTTTGGTATCAAATTGTACCCGAAAGATTCATCCAAATGTCTATCTAGTCTGTTTGGTCAACAAATAATCAGAAGTTACTCTAAAGGCCCTAAACAAAGTGTATCACTTCCTTTTGTTGAGCACTTTATACCAGTAACTTAATCAACCCGGAACTTGTGTTTTGTAAATAGTGCATTTTTCACTGAAGTTTCATGATGTGAAATGAAATCCTTGTCCAATGACCACTATTTTGATGATCAGATAGTCAAATTGATTTGAAATAATGTCTGGTTTCTGCAGCTCAATATAAAATGTTATCAAACAGGAGCGACTGCAGCACCGCTGCCTGTTTACTGACATTCCTTTATACATGTAATTATTGAGCGTCTGAGGCAGTGGCAGATTTTCATTTAAAATTGATACAAAAGACATTGTCGTGGAAAAGGATCTCACCTTCTATATTAAACTTCTGTGAAGATTGATTCTGTTTCATTGGTTGAAATAAATTTTGATGAATCATTATATTTTACTGCTGGTAGTGGTAGATTTAAAATTAAGAGGGCATGTTTAGGTGCCATGTCCTGCAGGAGAAAAATGTTATGCCATGCTTGCTGTATTGCGCACGATAGATTTTCTAGGAGTGCCTCGATTAAAGATTTACCGATTTATCTTGATGCGCTATTGCTTATCTTTTTCAGATTTATTATTTAAAGAACCTTATCAATGCAAAATGTTCAGCCCTGATTATCTCAAAAGCTGTACCCAAATTTAATTTATTTTTATTATTTTTTGCAAGTCAAGTGTATATCCTATTTTAGGGACCAGTAGACTGCCGTGTAGTTACTTATTATTATTTTGTAGTTTTATGTTAACCCTGTATTTGGTAAATTTGATGTGCAGAGATGCCAGTAAGAGAAAACAATATTCGGCGATTTAGATTAATATTGGAACCCGACACTTATTCTACCAGCTAATTGGAATGCTCATGTCGGCAATACTATATTCCCCTAAACAAGGGTGAAATTTTATTACAAATTTACAGGAATGTAAATGATGGATCTGTGCTATATAATAACTTGATCTGGAAAACTGAAATGTTAAGATTCCATTACAGGTTCATGCAGTTCTGTTTAGGAGAAAGTTTGTGAGAAATTCTCATCAAAGGTTAGGTTTACAAGTAATTTACAGTTCCTGATGGCATTCAAATTTTAATGGATCAGTGAGTCAAACTGTGTTACTTTCTGTTCACAACTGCAGGGAATCTTAATGGATTTTGATTTCCATATCGAGTTAAACTTAACAATGGTCAAGAATTTAGTAATTTACCAAAGCACATCCATTTGAATTGTTTTGTAACTTGTAACAGAATTATACTCGATTGGGTCGATATGCACAAAACAACGAGACCTGGTCCAACAGAAGAATAGTCCTCCAATGAAGAATTCTGTTAATGCTTAGACCCAGTGTAACTTATTTTGTGCATATGGACCTTATGATCCAGTCATAAGGCATAAAATAGTTGCTTTTCATTCACATTTTGATGATGATTACCTCTCTCTGGCCAGTAATATATTGGCTGTAAATAAGACAACATATTACTGATCATAGTGAAGCTTAATCAATCAACTTTCTTTTCTTGGTGACCATTATTTTTGTTATACTTATTGTATACTATATGAAAAAGAGGAAAATAAAACCATTACAAATCACATAAAATTAACATTATCGATTCATTGTTTTGTTCGCAAGTTTAGTTGTATTGCATGATTTTTATTAGCATCAGACAAGATACATATTTGTATTTGTTTATTTCATAATTAATTCATAACTGAGCACAGTGGATGGATGGATGTTCATTAATAATAATACAATGGATACATGTAGTTCACTGTACATGTTTCAGACTTTGTATTTTGTGTCCCATGACCTCCTACCATTCTCTATGTTATAGATGCATACTATTAAAGGTAGATGACCCGATCACATTTTCGTAACATAGAATTATTTCAAACATACGGAGATTTTCATATCATATAAATTATAAAAGCTTGTATTTTTCTCATCATACTGAAATTTGAAGGCCTAAATCGGTATAATTACGGAGAAATCAATGAAATAACGTCGAATTACCGCGAATGGTGGTAACCACCGATATAGATGGTGGTAACCACCGATATAGTTTGTGTACTACTAAATGGGTACAGTTCACAGCATCTTGTGCGTCTAAAATAAGAACCATTAGAGCTATGCAACTCAAACTTTGGAACACGACTTTTTTAAGGATCCTTTCACGTAGAATAGAAAACTTCAAGTTGAAAATCGGAACATCTACCTTTAACTAAAAGAATGCAAGGCCAGCCCCCTGTGTAAATAAAGTTTTAAAACACCTGATATAACAAAGGAAACATTAAATGGAGATTCTCTTCTGGCTTATCTCACTTTCTCCGTTGTTGCATGCAACTTAAATATCCTGGACTTCAACCTAGTCTTCATGGAAATATAACTGACTTTACTAAAGCAGTTCTCGTAATTTCCAATGTTTATACTGGATGATATACGGTTACGGTACCTCGACTCTAGGATTGAATATATTTCTGCTGTGACTATTGGTAATATTTTCCATAAACATGCAATAGTCTCTTGTGTATTGCAGTTAATGTGCAGCTCAAACATTAAATTATGTGAGAATTACGAAGATCAACTCACAAATTGCAAGCTCTGTCTGAACTCGTACTAAAAGGTAGCTCTGCAACAGAGCCTCTTAATCCCCCTTAATCAACACACCCCTACAGTTTTACATCAACTATACACCGAGTGATACATCATAGACCCAGCATGTACAGCCTTAGCCAATCACTGGCACCCCTACTGAAACTGGTTTCATTCTGTGATCAGAGACTACTCAAATTACTAATATAGCATGCTAGTCTCCGATTTCTCTGACCATGCCGCTGACACCGAACCACACCGGTATGGAATACAACAACACCATAAAGAGTGTCGATAGATCTTATGACCCGCAAGTGTTTCCAGAACTTTGATCCAAGATAAACATGGAATGGGCAAATGTGGTAAAATCCGGGCTCTTCAGTAGAGCTTACTGTTACGAAGGGGATATAATACTATGCTTTGGCAATCATAAATCATGTCGTGCAACTTGCAAGGGTGGTTGTGCATTGATTGTATGTCCCCGTTTTGTGGTAGCATTAAGTCAAAACAAAAATAAACATGAACGGATGAACATTTAATATCAAAATATCCTGTACGCTTAAAAAATTGTTTTTTATCGGCCATCATAAAGGTTTTGGAGCGCCTTGGTTTTCATGAGTTTCATGTCCGTAAGTGACTAGCGGATTGGACATTGAAACGGCCACAGCACACTCGTCCACAGTTCCTATGTCCACATTATTGTTTTTGTACTGTTCCGTCATGTTCACTTTAACCCCGTACCGACATCTTACTGCAAACATCTCACACCCATAGAATTGTAAATTATACCATTCCACGCCCAGTTGCTCCATAGCTGCCTCCACAATTTTCTCACCGTCCAAAGCAGGCGATTTTAGAATCTTGGCATGTTTGGCGTTATTAATCCGGACTAGATTTCCACCAGCTGCTTTTAGAAGAAGTTCTTTCTTTGTCCAGGGTTGTTTGACATGGACAACATAACCCTCGCCGATATAAACGGCCCAATGATTGAATGTGCATTTTGGATGGTGTATTTCTATCAGGTCGCCGAGTTCACATCGACTAATTAATTGTTCGACCGGCACGTATTTGTCATTAATCGTTCCCATCTTCACTCCTCAGGCTGCGAATTCTGGGATGTATTGATATGACCCTATTAAAAGAAAGGAAAAGTCGCATTACTTTCCAAATTTAGGAAACATAGTATTTGAACAAATTGGGGTCATAAGGAGTACAACCCGACCGCATATTTATCTCCGCAAAGCATTTTATAATGTCTTTGGTAAGGATTGTAGCTACATGTAGTGACTCTGGTGCTTTAATTGTTCATAAAATCATGTTGGAAAAAGCTGCATTATTGAAACGTGAGGGGTGGAGCATTTGGCAGGCATGAAAATGTCCTGACAAATTGATGGGTTTTACCAAAAGATGTCGTCCTCGAATTAACACAAATTATTATATAAAGCAATGACTCATTTATGAACCATCTTTCTTACGTAATTTGGCAATGCAGATAACTGCAACAGAATGTTTGGTCATTAATTAGTTTTTAACATTGATCTCCGAGTTACATTGTGCTTTTTTGTGAGAGAAATGTAGATTCAAATATACATTGGACACCTTGTATAAACATCAAATCCCATGGAATTATCAAACATGATCGATGAAAGTGGCACAAGCCCTTAAAGTTGATCAAACATGTATACATACATCTATATATACAAGTTTTTTATAAAGCGCCATTTCATTTAGATCACGGTGCTGCAACATCCAGGCAGCAGCTAATTCAGCGTCAAGTTGCAACACCACAAACAGAGACAGACAATGAGTTCCTGAAACCTAGGAATATGTGTGTATAAACACAGACCGGGATGATCCCCTACTCTTTACGAAGGAGTCTGTGACCTATTTAACGTGCTCGGGTATAATTGCTCTTCCGATGCACCACCATTTCTACGTGACTTCCGAACCACGAGGCAATTGAGACTAAGTACCTTGCCCAAGGATACCAACATGTTGGCCATTGCGGGACTAGAACTCACAACCTTTGTATCGTGAGACCTGCGTGCGTGCCATCCACTACACCACACGTAGGCATACACATGCTCTCAAACACTATCCTTAAATGGGCAAAAGTAAATTTAAAAGTGTTAAACAAACGCCGCAAGGTGATGGGGAGGCACCATTTCAGTATTTATTGTATGCCTTTGGTAGCTGATATGAAATATAAAGGTTATTCCAATACGTGTATTGATTTTGTGCATGTATTCAATTTCATACTTTAAATACATGGACCCACAATTCTTAATCATGTTATAAGAAAGTTAACTAGACATATGCCTTCTTTAAACCTTATCATATTGAATAGCTATTACGCAAGACCCTCGTTCGTTATCCCATGTTCACATTGTACAGGGTGAGTTTAAAGAAACGGCAATAGTGGAAAGAAGCCATCTTGTTTTCAAAACCAAGTTAATTGAAGTTTGAGACTTTAACATTGCAGGAATGATAATTATATTTGTTACAGGTAACTTTTCGTGTGGAAAAATTAAGTCAATCGCATTTTCCGTTTGTCTTTGGTGAACCTTTTTACATACGGGTGTACAACCCAATTTACTTGTTTGTCCACGACTAATCATAATCATATACAGCGTGAATCAAAATAAACGCAACACTTTTTGCCAAGAGCTGTGCGATTAAGGCAAATCACATATCGCCCTGAAACTTAGATATTTTGTTAAGACTACTTCTTGGCTATCAAATAGTCAAATTACAATAACATCGATTACGAATTGGCAGAGATACTCAGGATATGATATAAATAGAGAAGTGCAAAACACGTTTTACATCGTTTATCCTGTATTCCTGATTTTCTTGTCAGCTTTAACAAACCATTGTACATGTATATACTTAATTAATGCAGTGTCGTAGCAGGGGGGGGGGGGGGGGGGGCAAACGGCCCCCTGACGGGAAAAAACCCATTTGGGCCCCCGCCCCTCACCCCCTCTAAAACTATTAAAAAGGGGGGGAAAGAAAATAGGAAAAAAAATGATAAAAGACTGAGATGGAGTGCGTGGGCACATGTGTGGGTATATTCACCCCAAATAGTCAAATATAAGGCAAAATTTTACATGTAGTACATGTACTGTGCGATTTATTTGACCGTGCGAAATGTTTTGACCTCAATATTCCTTATTCCTTATTCCCTAAACAGCGTTGGTGATGCAGTTCGGCCTAAGATCTTGGAGATTAGTTGGTGGTGTCTGGAAGACTTGAGACTTAACATACCCCCAAAGAAAAGGCTAAATGGTGTAAGGTCTAGAGAGCGAGCAGGCAGGCCACTCCGTACTAGCATGTCCGAGACCAACAACTTTACTTATAGGACGAACGATGTAAACCGTGTTTTGCCCTTGTCTATACTTATAGGCCTATCTTTAATATCTCAGCGAATTCATAATCGTTATCGCACTTTGATGTGATAGATGTAATGTGATAGCCCTAACAGAATATTTAAGTTTTAGGGCGATATGTGATTAGCTGTAATACAGCTCTCGGCAAAAAGTGTTGCGGTTTTTTCGATACCCTGTACACTGCATACACTGCATACATACACTGCATACACTGCATACATTGCATTTTCACATTTGAATATCCCGCCAACAAACCTTAGAATAATTTCATATTTTAAATTCAAATTTAGACATTAGCAACAATATTTATATAGCATATAGGTAAATTGATTATGTTTACTCCATGTCAACAAGAAAGCGATCTTTTATCATCTTTATGTACATTTTCGGCGGCGTCTCGTGGACAACGTGTGAAATGGGTGTACATCAGTAAAAAGTTCACCAAAATACTATTGACTTCATTTTGTTCACAACAAAGTTAGCCTATACCCAAAGTTGGCAACAAAATGTTATTCTTACGTTTAAATGTTTTCAAACTTCAATTAGATTTTGAAAATCAATGGCTGCTTTCCACTATTGCAGTTTTTTACTCACCCTGTATAGGCCTAATGGCCTCTAAAGTTATACATCAACATCTTGGAATTTATATGATTTAACAACAAGCATGACAAGAGATATATAAGGTTTCCAAACCCGAGTTAAAATTCCATTCTGCTTCCATCAAGTCCATAATTTGGATGAGTGAGTGGTCTGGGTCAAGTTCAAAGATCTTGATTGCATGTCACTGAACATCTGAAGAATTATACAGACTGTAACAAAAAAAGTTATACAATCGCAATTTTATTTTAAATTCAATGTTAAGATCATGCAACGTCAAAATCTCTTACACTCTGTGTTAAGCTCCGTTTTGGCTACCAGAATCATTTTAGTTGGTCTTTTTAACTACTTGCGTTTAAAATTTATGACTAATCTACTAAGTCGTCTAGAAATCGGGTTGGGCCACTTTCACAATAATATCATACAATATTGCTTGTATAAATTAAATGGTTAGGGTATCATGCAAGAAACATTAAAGAGAACAATATAAATATTTTTCAAATAGTTTTATTTCATTTGAATAAATAAATTCATAAAATAAATAAATTATATTTGTAAAGAACTAACCTTCTTTGTAATACTTTTAACCACTTGAAACGAACCATTGTTGTCTAAAAAGAGCGCTCTACTGCTATACTCCTAGTTCGATTCCATTCATATTCATCCCAGTGATTTTACCATTGATTAAACCAAAGTGGCCCAGGTGATTTCATGACTACTTTAAACAATTGATCATATCTCTGCTTACCGAGCATCGATTGTCATGAAACTAAGCTTATTCGAAAGCTAAGAAAATTCCTCTTGCACGCCATTAACATTCGAAACAGAAATTTTACTGGAGATATTTTTTATATTTTGTTCAAAACTGTATAACTTTTTTTGTTACAGCCTGTATACCTTTAAGGTCCTAACAAGGGACATAAGTACAACATGAGAATAATTCTTATCCGTTTGCATAAAAGTGTATAATAGCCTACTACTAGAAAGAGAACTATTTTTTCTGTCACACCTGACTTTGATATGCCAATTTGGTTTTTTGTGACTTTTATTACGATAATAATTCTAAAGTTGTTGGTGTCTGTACGCGTATAATGTCGTTGTCGGTATAATCCTCTTGCAGGCAACATGGCACCGACTTTGACAAGCATGTTCATGATGCAATATTATTAACACAGTGGTGTAGGCCATTCCTATAGTACTACATGAGTAATGCAATGTCTTGGATGTAAGAATAGGCTGGTCAGGAGTTGTAGGCCTATGCATAGGCCTACATAAGCTATAGTGCCGCTTTCAATTTCTAAATCCATTCCCCTATATCTGTACTAAATGTGATCTCAGTCCACCAACACTTTAACTTACTTTTTGTATGACCATATCACGAGGGCGTGGCTTTTATATAAATTGCAGTCCCAGCTTGTGGCTCAGAATCAAAATAATATGATAATTAAGCATTCAACTCAGACTTTGCCAAATAAAAACTCGTTGTGACACCCGGCGTTAAAATTCTAGAACGATGCATGTACAGTATTATACACCTCCCTGGTATAACTTGTATGTATGCAGTTCCCTAAAATCTGTAAGTGTATGCTAGCGGCCCTGAACTTTGGCATTGCAACGCAGAGAGTGTTTTCTTTTGATTGCGTTTGACATGCACGGTTTGTTGTCATCAGGCAAACTAAATACAGGGTGACCCCGTCGAAAGTTCTGCAGTCGGAATTGGCCTTGGTTTCAGTAGCGTAGCCAGTGGGGGGGGCTGCCCCCCGGGCCCCGGACACCTAAAATGGGGACAGCGAAGCGGAAAAATGGGGACGAGAAGAAGGGGAGAAAAGAGAGAAAGAAGGGGGAAGGAGAGGGAGAAAGAGAAAGGGGGGAGGAGAGGGAAAAAGAGAAGAGAAATGGGGACGAGAAATTGTTCATGTAGTACATTTACTGTGCGATTTTTTTGGACTGCGATTTTTTTTGGGCTGTGCGAAAAAAAATTGACCTCACACCCCGGTGCTGCGTCCAAAAGTAGGGTTTGCGCAAAACCCGGGTTTTGCCCTGTCCAAAACCCGGGTTTTGCGCAAGACCCTACTTTTGAGCATACAAAAACGGGGCTTTGCACAAAACCCGGGTTTTGGACACATATTTCTGCGCAAAACCCGGGTTTTTCGCAAGCTACGAAATACCCGGGTTTTGCGCAGAAATACACCGTGCAGTTCATGCATGGCATACTGGTTGTTTGCATACAAGCGTTTATAAGGTCGCGAATAGCGGGGGTATATATCAGTTATCTTGTTGTGACTCAGTGCCGTTTATGCTCGTTTTAATACGGAATAAAGCAAAACTCACTGAATAAAATTATTTATAATTTTTTTTTTTAAAGAAGTCAACTGATTTTACCTGTGAGCCCATACAAATGTTTACTAGTAAAAAAAAAATCGCGCCGGGGGTGGGGGGGGGACTCAACTTTTTTGGGTAGGGGTGTGCCGCACAAGATCTCAAAAGGGGGGCTACAGAACTGAACTGAGTGGAGATGATTAAAAATAGGGTCTTAGGAACTGATTTTGTTCAAAAAAGTGGGTCTTGAGAACTGGCCTATACTATGTTGATAGCAAGAACGCACATTTTCGATTTTTTTTGTTGTCTTTTTGGTTTTTAGAACGCAAAATTTTCGAAGAATTGGGGCTTTGGTACGCAAAATTTCGCGATTTTTGAATTTTCAATAAAATTGGGGTCTTAAGAACTGGTGCAGGCTCTTAAGAGCTAGCAGCAGAGGGTGAAAAGGGGGGTGGGTCTTCAGCACGGCACATACCTATACCCTTTTCCAATGTCAGTGTCCCCCCCCCTCCGGGCGTGTGTGCACTGTGCAGGCCTATAGACTTATATTATTATGTGCGTTATATAAATATGGTTTCACTTATTTAATGTAGTTTTATTATTAATTTGACCGTTTTGATTGTTTAATGAATGAATGGTTCATAGGCCGTGAGACACTTTTTGCCACTGTTACTGATGTGTTTACTTGTACTTTAATTAAATTAAAGTACACCCAGGTACTAGTGGGGGTGGCACTCAATGAAAACGTAGATGTTTTGATTTGGTTGAAAATGTCGCTCAACACGAGTTTTCATTTTTAAATATATTGAATTTTGGATCGAGCACATCTCAAATTTGGTAAAAGATAGTTAACTGTAAATTGCTACTAGAGTTATTGCTACCCAAATAGACACCAAATAAACAAGACTCTGACGTCAGAAACACTGTATCACATCAACTTGAGGTCCTGTACAAGGGCGTACATAGCTTTTGAGCCAATCTCTTCAGAGAATGTTTAATAGCACATCTATTGCTAGTATCAAAGCATTATTGGATTTTCGATATCCCTTTCAATTATTCTTCATAGACTGAGACATTTGAGATATGATATGGTTATATAATGACCTTTTCCTTTAAAAAGTATACTGTGCGAACGTTGGGCAAACAATTTACCCAACGTTGGTTCAACTATGAACAACCCTGTTGTTGGGTAAATAATTACCAACGTTTGGTAAAATGTTGGCTAATTACCCAACGGTTGGGTAAAGTTTTGGCTAATTACCCAACCGTTGGGTAAAATTTCACCAACAGTTGGTTAATATTATTTACCCAACAACGGGGTTGTTCATAGTTTACCCAATGCTAAATAATTGCCCAACGGTTTAACAGTGTATCTGCATACTGTAAAATGAGTCGACACAAATTATAATTTAACTGGACACAGCTTTATTTTTACACTACACCAACCAAACCCTCATATACGAGGGTCATTCAATAATTTATACCTCCTACCCCTTGTTATAATATAAGCCACTCATAAATGAAGTGATTAAAGAATTACAGTGCTCAACAAAAGAAAGTCATAAACTTAAGTTGGAGGGGGGGGGGGGGTCTAGGTTGATTTGACCCAAATTTTGAAACACATTTTCTCATTGTTACCGTGGAGCTACCGCTTATGACAGTGGCGTAGCCAGAGGGGGGCGCGTTCATAACAATCACCTAAATCCCCCCCCCCCCCCCAATATGAATAACCTGGCTACGCCACTGGCTTTAATGCTTAGTGTTATATATCAAATTAAAGCTTAGGTCAAAACGTTTCAGAAAATGCGTGTTATTTTGATCTGGTTGCCATGGTTACCATGCAAGGCCTCTGATTGGCTAAACACGGGAACAAACGTAACTAGAAAACAAAAATGTTGCATATACACCGTACTTGGGTAGATGATGTATCGGTATAGTGCGCAGGAAACCATGAAGCGGGATTTTTTATATGGTTGCCATGGCAACCGTGAACCGACCAACCAACTAATCGTAATTCCAATTTGATAACAGATATTAAAAATCTGGCTTCATAGCCCCTGTTTGCATGTTTTATAGTTTTGAGATATCGTGCAAAACGTATTGAAAAATATTAAAATTGGCGAGAAAGAAATAAGTTGACGTTTGGGATAAAAATAGTTGTTCAATTATGGAAGAGCATGAATTTAGTCACATTTTGAGCCATTTTGGGTGAGAATCGCAATTATATTAGCATTTCTATTGATTTTTAAAGATAAATGGCTTAAAAATAGCCGGTTGAGAAAAAAAAAGCAATACATACAAAATTACATTGACCTTGAAATTTTGATGATTTATGTTTATGATGTGCAATTAATTATTTCAAATATCATTATATCAAAAAACAATTAAAACTGAAAATGCGAAAAATCGCAGGGTGAGCGTTTTTACATACAAATGTATACATAACACCACTGATTTTTTAATGAGACACCCGAAACTTAATTGACCATAACGTCAGAACCGAAAATCCAATTTACCTCAAACAAAAAGCATTTTAAAGCAGAGACTTAACATTTGTGACGCGATCAAGAGGAATGAGTCGGATGTCGACCCTTGTCGAAAATGAGTTTTTAATACAGTTTTAAAGAAGACACCTAGAGCTTTCAGAAACTGAAAACCCCATGTCGATACGACGTTTTGTTTCAAATTTATGTCAAATTGTATACATGAATTTCCATCAAAACTTATGTAAGCCGCCATTTTGAATTGGCCATATCTCAATTTGGGATTCCCCGACATCCGACTCATTCCCGGCTCTTGATCGCATCACATTTTTCTACTGTGCTAATATCTCATTTTGTCCGAAGCACTGAATTTTAATATCTGACCAACCGAGACCGCCCCCCCCCCCCCCCCCCCCCCCCCTTAGAGTGTTTTTCCATTATTTTTTTCTCCAAACAGGCTAGATAGACATTTACATGAATCTTTTTGGAATAATTTTGTACCAAATATGCCACCAATCAACAAAGATAATCCATTATTAAACAACATTTGATAAAAATCTGTGGCGTTTCAAAATTCCTATTTTCAACGCACACAAGCGGCGAGAAAATGAAAGGGATATTGGGTCATGCCTGAGCCTGAACAGGTAACAGGTGTTTTTTTCTCCCTGGGTAGTTTGATGAAAATGTAAATTTGGAAACGGCACAGATTTTCATTAAATTGCTTAGATACATGATAATACTGTAACATATCCACAATAATGCCAGCATATTAAATGTTCTTAAACTATTATGTATTATCACCTCTTTTGTATAGTCGTACCAGATTTCACACATTTGCCACAGATGTACATACAGGAGGGTAAACATGCGGTCCCAAAATGAATAACCATCAATGTCCAACGTTCAATAGCCCTACCCTACCATATACCACGACTGGGCACGTTGGTACCACCCGGCGTGGAAGTTTTTGATGAAAAAATTGACCCAGCCCATATAGTTTGCGCAATATAATGCGCCAACTAGCCTTGACACCCGTGGTATAGTGGGGAATTGTTCGCCTCTGGTGCTAGAGGTCACTGAATCAAATCCGGGGGGGGGGGGGGGATTCTGGTCGATTTTCCACATTGTAGAAAAAAATCTGAAAAAGGTGGGGGGGGTGGTAGAGTTAGGGTTATGTGTTTTCAATTACTAGGTCCATGTTTTTTCCCATCATCTTTGACATAACCATTTCATTAGAATTTTAGATCATGAATAGGACTTATGCACTGTCAATTGTATGATGCACTATACAATGTTCTGAGAGATAGATCAATTGAAAAATAATTATGAAAATAACTTCAAACAAGTGAAATTTAGATGTTTAGTATGGTCGGCCAACTTATATTTAATCATTATTTATTTTATTTTTCTTCTACACAGATCTGAACACATTTTATACTTTTTACTAGTATTTTCATTGCAATCAAGTTGTCAGGGGGTAGCACTCTGTCACCTCTGACTATGCCACTGGAAATAACTATGCATTACACAATGGAGGGTAACCTCAGTTTGACAAGACTGCTATTTACGGATTTAATTTTAATCAGTGGCAGCACCATGATGAATTGAATTTAAACGGTAGACTTACATTGAATGATGCCAAGAAATGTTTCAATGCATGAAGAATTAGAGAATAAAGGTATTGTTTTTAGACCGTACCCGTGTTATATTGTCTGACATAAATGGGGGGGCATGAGGGGGAAAATTCCCCCTAAAAAAATCTTGCCCCACCACCAGTTTACCACACACAAAAAATGTCAATTTAGTTTAAATAATTTTTAAAAATAGACAATTTAAGCATAAAAAGGCATTTTTTTCCGCACTGTGCGCACATTTTCTTACTAAATTAGGTTTAATTAGACCAAATGTTGACAATTTTAGCATAAAACGGCTAAATTTTGAGCGCAAGCTTTTTAAGCCCCCCTAAAAATGTCTTGCCTCCCAATTTTCCCAAAAAAATTATGAGGCTGGTGCCGCCACTGTTTCGAACGAAAGGGTACGGTATGTACAAAATGATGAGAAAAAAAAACAATGGACCTAATCTCATTGATTTTCATGATGAAAAAAAACCCCAATCCTTGGCAAAAATAAAAGAGTTCTACATATGTGATGCGATTTGAGAAAACCAGTCGGATGTCGCAAAATGTGAACTAGGGATTATTGGTAAAATAGGAAGAAAAAAAAAGAAGAAAAAAAAAAGAAAAAAAATTAGTTTCCAGTACTTTGTGTCATCATCTTTCATGAAATTTCACCTTGACAAACTTACTTAAGTCACTTTTATTATTAACCTTATAATGTTATTATATTGAATTATGTATCTTTTTGGCCTGTTTTCACGATTTCTTGTTTTGTAGCTTTTGGTGACATCACAATCATCATTCACTCATAACTTTTTTTGTAGTGATCGTAGAAAAATGATCGAAACAGTTCTGTAATCAGCACAGTTTTAGCTTTCTTATGATATAAATATCTCCAATATGAAAAATGCCACCATGTGGCGGGTTTTCACAGATCGCATCACATATTACATATTACAAATGACTTACACAGGGCTGATACTCAACAATATACATTTCATTTAAATGTAGAGTCGTCTAATGTACAGCTTGGAATATGTAGTGCTCTTACAACCAGTGGTGGAACTTCAGATTTTTTTCAACTAGCCAGTCGGGCAGGTAACTCACAGAATTTAGCTGCCCGACAAAAATTCCACCAGCCCAAGGTCTTTTTATAATATTTTGCAGCGAACAATTAAGAGCATCATTATGTGATCTTTTCCAAGTAGCCCCCTATATCATTGATTTTTACAATGAAAGCAGATTTGCTTGCAAATTCGCATTTTTGATCATAAATCATAAAGATCTTCTAAGTTACAGATCGATACAATTCCTAATACGGTACTTCAAAATCATGGTTTGAAAAATAGATTGTACCGAGCGATACAATCTATTTTTAAATTTTACTCTAAATTCACTCTTTAAACCATGATTTTGAGGTTTTTAGGAATCGTATCGCTCTGTAACTTGGACTATATTTATGATTTATGATCAGAAAAGTAAATCTTCAAGAAAATCTGCTTCCAATTTCTTTTTTGAGGATTGAGGGCGCTCCATGGAAACATGGAAAAGATCACATAATATACCTTTAAACTACAATTACATGTTTTTGTCTTTATTGTACGATGTTCCACTGTATCCTAGCCAAAACAGTTCCTCGTATTCATCATGTTCATCAATCCAATACTCTCTTTAATCTCCTATCAACCTGATCTCCTCTATCATCATGACACCCGATCATCTGATGATGAAATTACCCTGAACTTACTGTTACTTACACTTTGAGCTTCAAAAATATTACCCGCCAGTCGGACAGGTACCTTTGCACCCCCGCCCGATGCGAAAGTTACCCGCTATGGGCGAGCGGGTCTTATTTCCATCGCTGTTTACAACATATCTTGGATAACGGAACCACTACAAAAGTAGTAAAGCTATGCAACCCAGCAAATCAGCTGTCTCCAAAAAAGAAAAATTATATTTTACTTTCATGTTACAAACCTAATTTTAGCTTTAAATTACACCTAATATTGAATTTGAACTTATTAAAACCATGGACTTTTCTACAGTTCATGAAAAAAAAACAGATTTGATGCAGCTTGAGAGGGGTGATAATTTTTGTCTTTATCTATTATGACTTTCATTATCTTCTTTTGTTTCTGTTTTGACAACTGGTGTATGTTGTTTTGCGGATTGCTTCCACTTGTATCGTGTTGTATAAGGTCGTCTTCCTTCGAACTGCAAAAGCCACTGTCAGTGCCTGTGATAATGAATATTAAAAATTAAATTAAATAATAATTTATACAACATTTTACGCTTTTGAATCCAGTATGCCAATTTATAACCTACTTTTGACATTCTTGGACATATAAACAATGTATTATTATTTATCAAATGTCATTATTTGTGTTTATTATGAATTGGCACTGGAATGACATAATTTCAGCAATAAAATGAATATAGAAATCCATCATTTTATGTATTGTCGGTAACCATCCCATAATAGAAGCATGTAGGTGTGTTTTATTTAGAAAAATGTAATAAATGTGTGGGTAGCACTGTGGATTCAAATAGCACACTAACTCAAATAATAAGGCTGTGCTACAAATCAAACTGAATGATGATGATAATCGATTGGCCATGAACTATAACAATGCTGCCGTTTGCCGCGGCAGACTTGGAACGCTGTACACTAAAGCAGGTATGAATGAGCAATTCATATCGCTTCAGGTATATTTGTCTCAGGTATAAGTATACACTGTACCCAGCCATGTTTTCATCTGTCCACACACAAATAGGGTATCGCCACAAATGATTCATCTACCAGGCAAATTAAGAACAACCAGGGAATTCAGATGCAAAATGTGATACAACATGTAAGACCCTTTGAAATAATACTGACAATATTCTAGATAAGGGAGCGTTCATATTAATATTTTGGTGGGAGGGGGGGGGGGGGGATGGGGCTGGATAATTATAGGGGGGCCCAAAAAGTGTTGATACTCTGCAAAGGGGGTGGGGGGGTCAAAAAAAAGGTTTGTGGCATGGTGATAGGGGGGGGGGGGGGATGTTAAAAAAGTGTTGATATACAAAAAATGAAATTATCCAGCCCCCCCCCCCCCCCCAAAGTATTTATGAACGGTCCCTTAGTTTCCAAAATTTTCTGGGGGCTTCCCATTAGCAAAAAAATTAATGAAGGCCAAATTCATATCAATAGCAGACAACAATTGCGCGCACATTATATTCAAAACCAGGATATATAATTGGAGGGAGCATCCTAATTGGTTTCATGAATAGAGAGAAATCCGTGCATAAATATGTGAAGTTATTCAGGGGATTAAAAGACTATGGCACTTAACCAAAGATACCCGCAGTGGGAGTTCTGATTCACTCTAGATTCTACAACCTGCCCTCCTAGATGTGATGCGTCTATCAAAAGAGAATATGATACACGGTCAAATTCTGTAAAAGATCCCATAAAAGATCCCATATCTAGGGGGGGGGGGGGTAGGGGCAAGAAAGTTTCAGGTGCAGACAGATATACTGGGGGGGGGGGGGAGGCAAAAAAGTGTTTGGCATGGTGAGAGGGGGGGGGGGGGGGTCAAAAAAATGAAATTATCCAGCCGCCCCCTATTCATTTGATACCTAGATGTACCATGTGTTTAAAGTTGGAATCTACATTTTTTATAATGTGGTAACAGTAGCGGATCTTGTAAAGAAATTAAAAGGAGAGAGGGAAGAGAAAGGGGGAAGAAAAAAGGGAGAGACTAGAGAGCACAGGTATTTGTCATTGTCCAAGTAAAGGGGTCTATACAACAGTCTACATGTCACATGGTCATGGGTTGCCAAAATACCATGGTTGTGGCCTTGTCGCAAGGTGTCGTGTGTCTCATTTTTCATTGTGTCGCTCCCGTGGACAAGTCAGCTGTGTGTCAGTTATGTTTTCTGTAATGAACCATCTGAAGAACCAAACAAGCTAAACATGCCATTTTTTCAGGATAATTTCAAAACCTACTGCTGATTAAGACTATATAAGTAAACAAATTCTCTGAAATATTAAATGTGGTTGAAAAATTACTTTGAATTTGGATCATCTTTTTTATGAACCATCTGGTATTGGTCAAAAGTATACACCACATCGTACCAAATGGGTTCAACATTTGATTTTTTTTTCAATTGTAAGGGTGACACATCCACCCTCATACTCCCCCTGTCCATACTCCATGCTAGCTAGTGCTTTTGTCACACTTTGGGGTTTGGTTCGAATATTCATATATTCCCCCCCCCCCCCCCCCCTAAAAAAGTATCACTTTTTAAATATTTTCTCATATTAAATTGAACAGATATTTGCGGTTAATATATTAAATTCAGATAAACATAGACCTGTGACCTGCTGGTGACAGTATGCTCTTATTCGTAAGGAACATTATGAACAATTTTGACAATCATCTCCTTGACAACTAGCATGTTCAGTGAAAGGAATGAAAATTGACAATTTGACTCTAAGTCTAAGTGACCCCTCTTGACATTTGACCTCAAGGTCATGATTTATAAAACATAATATATGAACATTATATTTTACATGTAGGCTCAACTCAGGAGTTGCTACCAACAAGAATTAATTATTCGGCTATTTCAATGCTCTCACGGTCATCACACGCATGCTTTTTTTGTTCAGTGCAAATGCGTATTTATCACCTGATCGCCGTTATGACATTTTAAATACCCTTGAATAAATACCATTAAGTATCGGAAATACCCAGGGGATGGGATAGGACTGGTATGTATGTGTCAAAAAAACCATTTTATGAAATCATTTTATATATTGCAATTCAGCCCACAATGATGATCATTTGACACAGTCATGGTCTGTCAGAATCAATCAATGGTCGGTCACAAAACCGTCATTGTATGGCAAAGGTTTAATAGACCATAAAAACGAACATACATCCGTCTAAAATGAGGCTCGATACAAATGATTTTATAATACCGTACTACTGAATTTGCAAAAGATAAACAAGAATTTTGTCCTACGGTTATTACCTGTTTCCCCACACCCTGTTGGTATATCTTGTTTTTACTCTTAGCATACGGTTACACGTTATTTTGCATTGAAATATTGTCACCTATCACTATTTACTCACTTTGGTTAGGCTGTGGATTATCAACGTATTAAGCATTGAAACCGTGACACTGCAGTTCACAGCCTTGTCTCCAATGTCAGTCTTGCTATAAAGTTTGGTTTTGTAAAGTAGGAGTCAGTTGCTTGCTGGCCATCGATGACCAGTGTAGTGGCGGTTCAGGTCAGAGTGGGTGTTTTATGAGGAATCCTCCACTGGGGAAGCCTGCGGTGATGTGGTGCTGCATTCACTACAGGATTGTGGACCAGGTCGCTCCTCAAATGGGGCTCTCTAATTGGTGAAATTTTCTGCCTTATAGATAAGAGAATGGAAGATAAATTGAAGTTGATAACTGGGAGTTGACTGTTAAAGGTAGATGACCCGATCACATTTTCGTAACACAGAATTATTTCAAACATACAGAGATTTTCATATCATATGAAAGCTCGTATTTTTCTTATCATCATACTGAAATTTGACGGCCTAAATCGGTATAATTACGGAGAAATCGATAAAATAACGTTGAATTACCGAAAATGGTGGTAACCATCGATATAGTTTGTGTACTACTCAATGGGTACAGTTCACAGCATCTTGTGCGTCTAAGAACCATTAGAGCTATGCAACTCAAACTTTGGAACACAATTTTTTTAAGGATGACCTTTCATGTAGAATAGAAAACTTCAAGTTGAAAATCGGAACATCTACCTTTAAATCACAAATTGTCAAAATATTCTTAATCTTTAATGTCTGGATGGAAATAACCAAAACAATCTCTTAAATATCATTATACAAACATTTTGAAGACTGTTATGTAAACAATGAATTTCAACCCAAACCAATTAAAATCTTTAAATTTGCAATGTCTACTCATGCTCATTAAGTTTCTATACTTGTTTTCAGTCGTAATCTTAATTTTTAATAGTTATCATAAAGTCAGCTCTATTTTTCTAGAATTCAGTCAGAAGGATGGTTGGTAGATAGGTTCATGGGGGGGGGGGGGGGGGGGGGCATGGGGGGCATTTCATACTTAATTAGGTTGAATTAGACCAATTTTTTTTCAATTTTAGCATAAAACAGCTAAATTTAGCTTTTACCAAATTAGTTAGTATTAGACTAAATTTGACCATTTAAGCGAAAAAAGTCACAATAATTTCTTTTTGCCCCCCCCCCCCCCCCTAAAAAAATCTTGCCCCCCCTAAAAAAATTTGAGGCTGGTGCCGCCACTTAGAGAGAAGAAGTCATTTAGACACACCAATTTAATACAAAGTATCCATGACCTAAACAAAAACAGACGGTGGTCTGTGATAGTGATTACTTCTGGGGAGTGGGTGACGCTGCACTGGGAATCAGAGCAAAATGTGAGGCCTTCCTAATAGACAGTAAAATCTGTACAAGGAAATGCTGGAGATATTGTTGAACAAATTTCATTTAATAACAAAAATTTAAGTTAAAGGCATATTATGTGATCTTTTCCAGAGAGCGCCCTCTATTCATTACTTTTTTTAGAAAGTAGATTTTCTTGCAGATTTACATTTCTGATCATAAATCATAAATCCATTCCAAGTTACAGAGCGATACGATTCCTAATTACCTCAAAATCATGGTTTAAGAGTGAATTTAGAGTAAAAATAATAATTCACTTTAAAATCATGATTTTGAAGTAATTAAGAATCATATTGCCCTGTAGCTTGGAATGTGTACGATTTATAATCAGAAATGTAAATCTGCAAGAAAATCTTCTTTCATTTTTTTTTTTTTTGATGTTGAGGGCGTTCCCTGGAAAGATCACATAATTAACCTTTAAGTACAAAGCGATAGGAGGAAAAATAGAACTTCAATTTAGCTCAATTTAAATGTAGCCCTATTAATTTATAACTATTAGGCCATGCGTTTTGAATTCGCCACCCTTTGTGTTGCGTGTCCGATTTTTAACATTTTATGCCATATACACTTCAAGTTAGCATATCATGTTAACTACTTGCCCTACCCCATAAAAAGTATACATTTTCTTAAAGGAAATTTCACGAGGAATCTAATTATGCTGTTGAAATTAGGACCTAGTGGTAACATGTTATGATTCACAATGTTCGTTTTTTAAAAAAAAATCTTATATTTATTTGAGATCCATGTAATTCTTATCCCTACCAATGATATAATATCCTCATGACATTACTAACAAGCAAATCTATGATTATCAAGGGGTACTATATTGGTAAAATAACATACCGGCTGAATGGGCCCCAAATTTTGTTATTCTTTTTTTTAGATTTACATTAATATTTTATTAACTATACCCCTACACTGATTTAAACTGCATTATTGAATTGCCCTTGTTGAGAGCATTCGCAAAATGTATACTTTTGCTATCATAGATTGAATCTTTTTTCTGTTAGAGTAATTTGTATACATTTGGGTTAATATTTGCGTTTACTGTGTAGCGAATAGAGAGAAAGCCGAAGATCATGCAAGTTATCCATAATTAATAGTTGTTACATAAGGTTGACAAACCTGTTAAAACACAGACATAAAGACTATTAACCTTTAAGAAGAAACCAAAATCATGTTTTGTAGTAGCATGTAGCATTCTTGAATTATGGACACTTTTATGAAAAATAGCTTTGGGGGCGCCGAGGCACCGCGGTATGTAAAAATTTAAGAAATGTAAAATTTTAGTGGTATATTGGATATAAATGGGTTATTTTTAACATTTTACATGTCTTGCATCTTTTGAAAGAGAGAATGAAAATATGCATTATTAATCAAAATATTAGTTAAATATCAATTTGCAGTTCGGCAATTGTTCTTTATTTGTAGCAGCAGTGCCTCGGCTCCCAAAAAGCTTTCTCATAAAAGTGTCCATAATTCAAGAATGCAACATGCTATCACAACACTTTTTAGGGTACCATTTTAAAGTTGTCAACAAAAGCTTTAATTTGATAGGTAATTTGCCTTGGTAGATTCATGTACCTTCAGTAAGAAAGTTTGATAATAAAATTTAAAATCGCGCACAAGTGAACCGGCTTCCTTACGTCACGAAGATCCTCGCACATCAGAAAAACTAAAACAGGTGTACAATAAATTATATATTATCATGGCATTTCTTTACTTTTGACTTCATTTATTTGATATCATAGTAAAAGTAAACCTTTTTTAAAAGCTCTTGAGGCTGAGTAACTCAAGGACGATGTCAATGTTGACATACATGTAGAGTGTGATGGAACAAATACATGATTGTCATGCCTAAAAAAGTCAGACAATTTTTCCCAAAAATATTTGGTGTTTGACTTTTTATTTAACCCTCTTTCTTTAGATGTAGGGTCCAAGAAATGCACCCTCTGTTCAATGACTACAAAAATGTGGTAATTTTTACTGAAAAGATTGAGAAGAACATTGCAAAAAATAGAGATAAATATGGGTCTCATGTTAAGAAATGGGAACCTTTCTTATATAATAATATATATTTCTTTTTGATAAGGTCAGTTACTACAATTTATTGTTTAATGTCATCTAGTGGCTGAGTGAATTGTTTTTTTGTTTTTTTGTGAGTTAAAAAATAAAATAAATAAATTAAAAACCCTCACGGGCTTTGAAAATGAAAAACCCTCTTTCTTGCCCCTCACCCTACCTAATATTTGGAATCCTTGTGAAATTTCCCTTTCAGAAAATGTATACTTTTTCTGTAGTAGACAGTACATGGGAGGAAATATTTAATTTCAGAGTGAAATTGATGCGTTTCGAAGTGTAAAATTTGTGGCAAATTTTAGCACCGAAAAATCTACCAACTCAATACTGTTATTATTATTATTATTCATGGTATAGTTAATTGTCATCGCAGCCATCCGTCTGAATTGTCACAATATTACAAAAAACACATGGCCTGCTCTACAGCCATTTATTTTCCTATCGGATCCCTACTATTATTATACCACGTGGAAACAACACGTCAGTCAGCAGCACTTAGCTTGCGCACACACAAGTTCTATAAAACCCCAGGTATATGGTGTCCGGCAGTGGCGTACCCAGCTTTTGGAAACTGTGGGGGCGACCATAGTTGTACCGAGGAAAGGCATGATGTACCGACATTTTTTTAACAAAAATTGTTGTAAAACTTGCACAATTTTTTTCCCGTGAGCAGCTGAAATCTTGATAAGTGGGGGGCGGGGAGGGGTCAAAACCGCAAATCTACTGACGGAGGGTCGTTTTTACCGACAGGGTTATTTTAGGGGGGGGGGGGGTCCGGCAGGGCCCACCTGGACCCCACTCCGGTCATACGGCTGGCCCAGGTTCAATTCCCAGGGCCGGCGGCAGTGGTGCACGGTCACAATTAACAGGGCTGTCAACTTTTGGGATTTGCTGGGGATACAGACTCCAGAAAAAAATTGTAAATCATGCACAATTTTTTTCCTGTCAGCAGCTGAAATCTTGATGTGGGGGGGGGGGGGGTTAGAGGTCCCGATTGCTGACAAGCACCTCCCCAAAAATAGTAAAAGGTAGCCCCAATTTTTTTTGGCAGTCACCCCGTGAAATTCATGTAAGGTGTTGATACACATTTTAATTGAGGTAATTTTGTTGAAGCGGGAGATCTTATATGCTAGGCGGGTCTGCAGGAAAAAGAGTGTCTATGCGGGAGACTCCCGCCGAATGCGGGAGAGTTGTCAGCCCTGAAATCGCACAGTCAAAAAATGTTACATTCTTTAAGTGAATGAGTTTACCAGTTTACCAGTACTGTATGACCCGCAATCATGTGACATTTCATTTCAGTGTGTTTACAGACTATATAGTGTGTATGGACATTTAATGGTCTAATCAACGCTCTAATAATAAAAAGGCAGTCTACTAGGCCTGTTAATGAAGCTGACCTTAGCTTCATGGCCTGTTCAGGTGGTCATTAAAGGGCAGGGGAAAAGGGATGATAATCCTGCTCCAAGTCTGTGTGGGACATTCCATTACAATAAACAGGGCCAGAAAAATGAACACACCACAAATGACATCATTTGTGGTATATTGATTATCAGTGAGTATCATGAATAGATTCAAACCAGTCACCTGGAATTTTCTTTTCATAGTACTCACTGAGCGATCAATAGTTCCACAATTGATGTCATCATCAACTAGCACAAATATTGAATGCTTTCTTGTCCCTCCTCGTAGACTTGACTCAAATCACGCTACTTATATTTGCATTTCCCCTGCCCTTTAAAGTCTCAATCTTAATTTATGGCTAAACAAGCTTGGCACCCATTAGATGAAAATTCATAATGTCAGGCCAAATAAAAATAAAAACTTGTTTCTTATCCTAACTTTTGGGGGGAAAGAGGATGAAGGAACATTAAACAAACCCACCAAAAAATTAGTAGGGACTGCTCAGGAATATAGCTACAAGACAAACCGAAGTCAGTCAAATGAATATAGACGCCGCAACATGCAGACTCAACACCTTGAGCAAATCATGATTGGAGGATACACAAACCAAGCCCGGTTGAATAAATAGTGAAATGTGACAGTGATGATACTTTTAAGTTTATTAGTTGCTAAAATGGGAGTGCTATATACTCCCTTTCATAATCCCTTGGACATAATTCCATCAAATCATGAGTATGTGCGAGTTGCATACGTATGTGCGTATGTTCGCGTAGTAATGCGTAGGTGCGTAAACCTGGAAGTTCGTACCAGTCCCTTTAAAAAATAATCGCGCATCCTAATTGGTCAATCGTGAAATCGTCACACGCCGTGATCGCCGGCGCGTGACCTTGTTCATGTTTAGCGCGCCTGTCAAGCATTTTGAGGCCGCGCTTCGAAAACAACAAAATACGCTCGCGTGAAATAACGCGAATTATGTCCAAGGGATTATGAAAGGGAGTATAGTACTTAGATAGATTTATCTCGTAAACATGTAGGCCTAAATTTGGAGAAATCAGTGTTTCAACTTGCCTCTCTGCTAAATGTCTTTCAATCAGAGAGCATCTGTGTATGTTGAACCAAATCTACTACAGCCCACACATAGTGTTATAGATACAAATCCTTGTTTGAACTGGCATTTGTACAGAAATTATTACCACGAAAACTCAACCAGACAACTCACTAAATCATAACTCTAATATTTTCTGTCTTTTCTGCTTTATCTGTCTTTTATGTTTCTGCAGGGGCGTAACAGAGGTTGGTTGTCAGGGGGGGCACAGCCAAAAAACTCCTTGTTAGAATAATTTTTCGTAAAAGGTTGCCTCAAATTTTTTCCCACTCAGTCACCTCGTGAATTTCACGTAAATGGGGGGGGGGGGGGGGGGGGGGGTAGGGTAAAAAAATGTGCACGGTCACAAAATTTCGCAAGGTCATAAATCTCCTTTCTTTCTCTCTTTTCTTTCCCTTTCCCCCTTCTTTTCCTCTTCCCCCCTCCCATTTTTCCTGGTGGGTAGGTTTGAATTTCCTGCTGAGCACCTTCAGGGGGGGGGGGGGGGGCACTGTGCCCCCCCCCCCCCCGCTCCCCCGGCTGTTACGCCACTGTGTTTCTGTCTTTTACAGCTGCCGGTCAACAAGCACCCCCACCAACAAACAGAAATGTTATGGTCAAAATCGCAAATGTACCGACGGAAGCTTGTTTGTGCTTAGTAACCCCCCCCCCCCCTCCAATTTTTGGACTGTGGGGACGGAGAAGCGAAAAAATGTGGACGAGAACTGTTCATGTAGTACATTTACTGTGCAATTTTTTTTTACTGTGCGATTCTTTTTTGTGGACTGCAAAATTTGTTGACCTCACCCCCCTCCCCCCACACTGGATTAACTCTTTACCTGACATAGACGCATTAATGCGTCAACACGACCTTTTTACGTTTTACCCTATAACTTGTTAACCAAACATCGGAAGTATGGCAAACTATACCTTTTTGGAATCCTTGTGCTCAGCCGAACAATTTGGTATGCCTATTAGTGTAATTGAAGGTATTTGAATTTTTGTGCCCCTGTGTGGCGGCCATTTTGGATTTTGGGCTTACGGTATATTTGTCGTGCTGATCGTACACGATTCTGGTTGTTGCGCCATAACCCAATAACCCACTACAGCAAGTTTGGTATCAAAATGTTCAGAATTATAATGCCCATCTCTTGAACGCATTTTGAAGGGCTCAAGTAGTATAGTTTTCATACAGGACTACTAAATATTTGTAAAAAAAGATGTTACAAAAATTGCATGCTGGGTAACGGTTACCATGGCAACCGCCACGATAGTCCGGTATCGTTGAAATTTTCACAGAAGTGTCTGGCCATTCATAAGCTTTCAGAATATATATAGTTTTACTACCTTACAGAGTCTCATATTCAAATTATAAGTTGATATTTACATGCATGTGCAAATACACAATTTCTTCAAAAATTAATTTGTCAGGGAAAGAGTTAAGGGGTGGGGTGTCACACTCACACACCCCTCTGGGGACGCCCTTGGTAGCCAGGGTCACATGTCACAAACCCCTCCCAGATATAGTGCTGGGAGATATCAAGCCTCTCAGTCTCAAACACCAAATCAAAAAATGTTCTTCATCTCTTTAACCAGGAAAACCTTCCCTGCTTCAACAAGTATCAGAATTTGCTTAATTCAAAACAGGAAATCAAAACCTTTCCCCAGAAGATTTTTACTCCATTGGCACAAATATGTTATGAAAAATAGTGAATTTATTACGCATTTTGTCTTGGTGGCAATATTTGCCCACTTACTCGGTGGGACAATTTGGCCACCTGCTAGAACTGAGATGTGATCACTGATGTAGATTTACCGGAAAGTGAACAGTTGGAATTGGTTCTTCTTTCTGTCTGGACAGATAGACGCAGAATATCTAATGATGACTTCTAGCCTCCCCGTATAGACTTGCTGTAGTTACCTGCACCAGAGAGATGTTATTACACCTCCCTGTCTGCACACACACCAGCTAATTATATGATTATATCAATGGCCGCCCAACGTAATATTGAAGCTGTACGGTGCGTGCGTTAGAAAAGTGTGTTTGTTCATATGCCCAGGGATCAATTAAATTGGGATACTTACTGAGATGCGTAGCTGAGGTCCTGTTTGTATAAATTTTTAAAAGGCAACAGCGCCATCCATTGTATGATGCTCACTGGAATTAATACATTATATAGGCCTACCGGTAGTGCAGCAGTCCGTCGCAGGCAGTACAAATGTAAATTTTATGTAGGACACAAACAATGACGATAAGGGGGGTGACGGATGGGTGAAAAGTGAGAGAAGAATGAATTAAAAAACCTAAAAATAAATAATGAAACGTATTTCATGCTTGTGTAAAAACCCGGGGTAAAAACCGTCCATTGTAAACACCACCAATGCACTATAGGATATTATATCACCCCTCCCGGATAACATGTGCAGTGAGTTTATCACAACATATTTTTTTCCGGTACAAATTGCGAAACTTTTTACCAATTTTTATGGATATGAGTGTGCACAGTAAAATATTTAACAATGATCTGGACGCAGCTTTGCGAACACCAACAAAACATGCTATACTCTGTTTGGCCATCTCGAGACAGTGACGTAACCGCGTATTCTACTAATTGCATAACATAACGCGCGCGCGCATACTCGCGGCGCTGGCGTACAAACACGAGCGTTGAAAGGCGGAAGATTCACACGCGTGCGTAAAAGCTGCGCCTGTTCAGTTACGTCACTGTCTCGAGATGGCCAAACAGAATATACGTGAAATAGCCGCATTTACGTCCATACTAGAATTTAGTCTAAGATCCGTGAGTTGGGGCGTAAATAAAGGGCCGAAGTCATCAAATTAATAGTGAAATATTGAAAAAGTTCTAAATAAACACTTAAGTTGGGGTTTCCTTTTGATATGTTTGAGGATATCATATAGTCCCTTATAAATAATCTCTGCAATGACGACGTATGGGATAACTCAAGACTTCACTGAGTTATGCAGCCGATTGTTTGATATGACCTCCTTGTGCATGTAGTCCTATCGTCCATGGGAAGCGCGGCATTGGTGGTGTAGGCCTATATCCTCCATCCAGCACGCGGTATCATAAACTCAAAACCGGCCCGATTGGGAATTTTCCAAACAATTCCCTGTAAACTTTAATCCGAATACCTAAAAGGGCTAAAAGCAGACGACATAACCCTTACGAACAGGGCTTACCCGTAAGCTGTAGGATTTATATGGCAGACGATACAAACAGCGCCACCAACAATGGGACACTCGGCAAGTTGAGTTGCACTAAGTTGCACTGCTCTGAGTGTTGTTGCGCAAAACCCGGGTTTTGCCCAGTTAGTGACTGTCCAAAACCCGGGATTCTCACCACCCGGCTTTTGGATGCAATACCTGCTGGTGTATTAAAACATAAATTAGCGTATGTTATATACAACTAGAGCGGTTCTCGGGCTTCGCGGTTCGCGGGTTTTGCGGTTATCGGGTTGCATGGTTTTTGGTTGAGCGGTTTCGGTAGACATGTTTAATGTGGTTGGTACTTTAGGATCCCAGCGGAACCAGATTCGATGACTGTCACACTCACATTGTTAGCGATGTGTTGTTATAATGGATAGTTTGATTCTCGAAATGTCTCTAAACATTTGATTTGAAAATTATCCATAATTTCATTCATCAAAATAATAAACAAAAATAATAAAAATAAGCTTACTTAAAAACACCTTTTCGGCTAAATCACGATTATTTAATGTAAACTTATATTGGAGATAAAATTTAAAATGCGAACATCATTTGATACGTCAAATGTGTTGCGGTTTGATCAGTTCATTATACACATACTTTACACGTAGCTCAAAAAGTGAAATCATATCAAAAAAATCAAATCGGGACACATTTTATGGTGTCCGTCATTTTTTAGGCTAAATTGCCGGAATTTTTTTCTCCATCAAATTTGTTGCGGTTTGACCAGTTAGCTACACAGACTTTATACGTAGCTCATAAAGTGAAATCATATCTAAAAAATCAAATCGGGAGACATTTTATGGTGTCACTCATTTTTTAGGCTAAATTGCCGGATTTGTTTTCTCCGTCAAATATGTTGCGGTTTGACCGGTTAGCTACACAGACTTTATACGTAGCTCAAAATGTGAAATCATGTCCAAAAAGTCAAATCAGGACACATTTTGTGGTGTCTGTCATTTTTTAGGCTAAATTGTCGGATTTGTTTTCTCCGTCAAATGTGTTGCAGTATGACCGGCTAGCTACACAGATTTTATATGTAGCTCAAAATGTGAAATCATATCCAAAATATGAAATCGGGACACATTTCATGGTGTCCACCATTTTTTAGGCTAAATTGCCGGAATGTTTTTTCTCCGTCAAATGTGTTGCGGTTTGACCCGTTAGCTACATACGCAGCTCAAAAAATGAAATCATATCCAAACAATCAAATCGGGACACATTTTATGGGGTCTGTCATTTTGTAGGCTAAATTGCCGGAATTATTTTTTCTCCGTCAAATGTGTTGCAGTTTGACCCGTTAGCTACATAGACTTTATACGTAACTCAAAATGTGAAATCAAATCCAAAAAATCAAATCGGGACACATTATTATGGTGTCCGTCATTTTTTAGGCTAAATTGCCAGATTTCTTTTTCTCCCAATCAAATGTGTTGCGGTTTGACCCGTTAGCTACACAGACTTTATAATGTAGCTCAAAAAGTTAAATCATATCCAAAAAATCAAATCGGGACACTTTTTATGGTGTCCATCATTTTTTAGGCTAAATTGCCAGATTTTTTTTTCTCCGTCAAATGTGTTGCAGTATGACCGGCTAGCTACACAGACTTTATACGTTGCTCAAAATGTGAAATCATATCCAAAAAATCAAATCGGGACACATTTCATAGTGTCCGCCATTTTTTAGGCTAAATTGCCGGAATTTTTTTCTCCGTCAAATGTGTTGCGGTTTGACCCGTTAGCTACACAGACTTGATACGCAGCTCAAAATGTGAAATCATGTCCAAAAAATCAAATCAGGACACATTTTATGGTGTTTGTCATTTTTTAGGCTAAATTGTCGGATTTTTTTTCTCTCCGTCAAATGTGTTGCAGTATGACCGGCTAGCTACACAGACTTCATACGTAGCTCAAAATGTGAAATCATATTCAAAAAATCAAATTGGGACACATTTCAAGGTGTCCGCCATTTTTTAGGCTAAATTGCCGGAATGTTTTTTCTCCCTCAAATGTGTTGCGGTTTGACCCGTTAGCTACACAGACTTTATACGCAGCTCAAAATGTGAAATCATGTCCAAAAAATCAAATCAGGACACATTTTATGGTGTCTGTCATTTTTTAGGCTAAATTGTCTGATTTTTTTTTCTCCGTCAAATGTGTTGCAGTATGACCGGCTAGCTACACAGACTTTATACGTAACTCAAAATGTGAAATCATATCCAAAAAATCAAATCGGGACACATTTCTTGGTGTCCGCCATTTTTTAGGCTAAATTGCCGGAATGTTTTTTTCTCCGTCAAATGTGTTGCGGTTTGACCCGTTAGCTACACAGACTTGATACGCAGCTCAAAATGTGAAATCATGTCCAAAAAATCAAATCAGGATACATTTTATGGTGTCTGTCATTTTTTAGGCTAAATTGTATGATTTTTTTTTCTCCGTCAAATGTGTTGCAGTATGACCGGCTAGCTACACAGACTTTATACATAGCTCAAAATGTGAAATCATATCCAAAAAATCAAATCAGGACACATTTTATGGTGTCTGTCATTTTTTAGGCTAAATTGTCAGATTTTTTTCTTCTCCGTCAAGTATGTTGCGGTTTGACCGGTTAGCTACACAGACTTCATACGTAGCTCAAAATGTGAAAAAAATCCCAAAAATCCAAATCGGTACACATTTTATGGTGTCCATTCATTTCTTTAGGCTAAATTGCTGGACATTTTTTTTCTGCGTCAAATGTGTTGCAGTTTGACCCGTCCCTTATGAAAATCGCAATCAATTCTGCAACCTTGCGCAAGGTTAAATTTGGAAAAATACAACCTTGCGCAACCAGTTTGGTTGTTCTGAAAAGGTTGCGCAACCTTGAAGCAATCATCCACAACCTTTGTGCAACCTTGCGACAAACTTGTGCAACCTTACGCAACCGTGCGACAATCTGTGACAAACTTGTGCAACCTTACGCAAACGTGCGACAACCTTGTGCAACCTGGTACCACCTTGCTGCAATCACATTTTGGTGATTGCATTTTCGTAAAGGGAATACAGTACACAGACTTTATAAGTAGCTCAAAATGTGAAATCATCCAAAAAATCACATCGGGACACATTTTATCATGGTATCCATCATTTTTTAGACTAAGTCGATATCCCGGGGCCCATTTTGGGACCCGAGATTCCCAAAATGTCTCTAAACATTTGATTCTGGAATTATCCATCATTTCATTCATCAAAATAAAAATAATAAAAAATAATAATAATAAGCTTATTTAAAAAAAAATTGTCGGCTAAATCACGATTATTTAATGCACATTTAATGTGGAGATTCATTTGAAATTGATTTATTTTGTATTTAATCTGTGCATTATTTTTACTCTTTCGCTAAAATGTGATTCTTCGCCGGGTATTTTCATTTTCGTAACTGATGTAAGCTCTAGTTTCGATAGATTGGTACCAAATCTATAATTTGGGTATCGGGTAAAAGTACAATGTTGGAAGGGAATCATTTTTATGGCCCACTTGGTCCCACCGTCCATGGACTCACTCACATTTTTGGAGACTCAAACTTGTCCTTTTATGTTCTCTTTGGAATTCATGACATTGCTATGAAACTAAGAGCTAGCAAAAGTGGTTCAGAAAAGTCGCATTGGATCTTTTTATTTATGACTAGCAAGTAAACAACTGTGGTATTAATACAAAATCCTGAGAGTGGTATACGTACTAGTCTCAGACAAAATCTTCGTCGGCCATCTTAAAAAACAATAATCACATTGGTAATTTTGTTTTTCTGTGTAAGCATGTAAGGCTACCGGATTGAATTTCATCCGGTCCGATATGTCCGTGAAAAACCGAATTTAGACATTAATTATTATGTTAAAATTAGTCACATGATAGCCTTGTCTTTTTGGTATGGTTCCCCCTTATTCATTTGCCTGAAGAAGTACTGAAAAGGACTACGTGAGCTCAT
Organism: Ophiura sarsii; assembly: GCA_035610835.1. Classification (NCBI taxonomy): domain Eukaryota; kingdom Metazoa; phylum Echinodermata; class Ophiuroidea; order Amphilepidida; family Ophiuridae; genus Ophiura; species Ophiura sarsii. The sequence continues at coordinate 69,029,070 of CM069451.1, read as the reverse complement.
GGTATCAATGAACTCACGCCAGCCGATTTGCTTGAATTATAATTGACTATAACTATCCGCATTCATTAACGTAGGCAAATAACCTTATAAATAGCGTATAAATGACAACAAACACCAACATATTATGCCAGTGAGAAGAATGAGAGGAAAATGATTGATGAAATACAATAAATACAAACACAAACCACATTTTAATTCCATGTAATTCGGGGTCTACTTCTTTATGCGTAGAAACTATCGTAGGGGCGCATCACTGTACATCCTAACACATATACCTAAATGTGAAACAGAGAACGTGCCTTGGTTACGGCCCAAAAACATCTTAGTAACGCCTAATTCTGGACCTCAAAGATATGCTCATGCAGTAGGTATCAATATAATACACAACTTATCAAAATTTCCTTCAACCAACGTCCTTACTTTTCAAGATTCTTGTGCCACAAAAAATACGATAAAAAGCCACGATAAAAGGCAGTAACTGGTCTGGGATAACACAACACATACGGACAAAACCCCCTAAAAATGGCTACAAATGGCCATGTTCAGATTCATGCTACCGAACACAGTATTCGAGACTGTAGTCATCTCATAAAAATCCAATTTCATGATTTAAAAATATGGAATTTATTGCATGCTTTTCACCTTGGCGTCTCAGATAATTTTTGCACCAATGCGCACAAAAGTGGAACGGTTGACTGGATTATACTTTCTCCCAGAATGTTCTAACTTGTTCGGGTTATAAAGACTCACAAAACCACACAAAATGTATAAATATGACAAAATGTCTCGCTCGCTACGCCCGCCATTACTAATCTCACACAATAAAAAGAATGAGTAGGGAACACTGGGGGGAAATGGAACGCGGGGGAAGATGGGACAGTAATTTTCGGAAATATTTTTTTACCTTAAAATAGTCAAATTTTGCACATTTTTGTAACAAAAAAGCTTTGATATCATGTCTATTTATATTTGCAACCAATTTTAATTATCATCCTTCATGATGAATATACGGGACACTTCAGAGGGTCGTAAGCCTTAGGCGTCGAAATTGATGCGGCATTTTCACCAATGATAGGTCACGACTTGACACTAAATATCTAGGAATCAATGCACCGGATTTTAGTTTCTCAAAATGGAAAATAACTTCTAAACAACTTTCTATCAAATAAGTAAAAAATGTACTACTGTTTCCTACTGTCCTTTCAAGATTATTAAAAAGTGGTTTTTTTTCTTCATAAATGTGCTTCATTGGGGTAAGACATAAATGTGCTTCATTGGGGTAAGATGGGACAAGGTTACATTCATTGTTCATGTTAAAAGTCTTTCTGTGTCTCATCTTCCCCGCCCCGCGTCCCATCTTGTCCCAGCACTGTCAGCACATAGTAAATCAACGGCGTCCCAATTGCCCCTGCATGGGAAGATGGGACAAAAAAATTAAGAAACACTTTTATCGCCTGGGGTATAAGAAGGGACACCTTGATAAAATAATGAAGCCGGAGGCCGACGGGCAGCATTTTTGGTGAAACTAAAGTCTTGTTAAGGCTCTTGGTGATACCTTTTGCTTTGGTGGGGTCACTTGTCGGATATTCGTATTACAGCCTAATAAAATTAGGTGTCCCATCTTTCCCCTTAGGTGTCCCATCTTCCCCCGATCTCCCCTACCATAAAATTATTGGCCATTCAGATCGGGCATAGAATTTACCAACGTATCCATGAACAAAATCCCAAAGAAAACAGTCTCCTTAAGTATGACAATTAAGGTGATTTTGTTTTCCCGGGTGGGGGTTGTGTAAAAAGCTACTGGTTAGCAGGAGGGTCAGTGTAATTTTCAGTTTCAGCTGTAGGCAGTGGCGTACCAACCGGGTTGCCCCCCCCCCCCCCCCCCCCCCCTGGCTCCAAATACCGGGACGCTAAATTCGCAGCACCGGGACGCTAAAAATTCGCATAAGGAAAAAAATATTGCCTAGGGCGAAAACACTGAGAATTGGGCATTATTTGTTGATTGTTGTGCTTTTTGGGCTGCGAAATTTAGTGACCGTGCGAAATTTTGTGACCGTGCGAAAATTAGCGACGTGCGAAATTTTTTGACCGTGCGATTTTTTTTGACCCCCCCCCCCCACCTTTTACGAAAATTGACGCCAGTCGGGACGTCGACGACATATACTTCTGCCCCCCCTGGCTCACATGCCGCGGTACGCGCCTGGCTGTAGGGGGGTAACCTCGTTACCTCGTTGAATCTACCTCTGAGAACATTCGCAAGTAAATGGGGGACTATATAGAGCAGGCCACTTGTGGCGCATTGCATCAGTTAAAGTGGCGCGCGGAAGGACGCATGAAAAAAATTTAAAAAATAATAATCTTACTATAAATCTGGAAACGGTGTGTGTTTGTGTGTTTGTTTGTGTGTTTGTGTGTTTGTTATCCTTATTTCTCCGTTAGTTGTGATCAAAGTGGCGCCTAATTTGCTTGACAGATAGAGGAAATAACGGGAAGGGTGTTAAAGTTTATTTCAGTGAAATTGGTTAACAACTGGCTCCAAAACAGCAAAAAACCTCTCAGATTTGGCTCATAAATGCCACAGAATTGAACAACATTGAGCGTTGCGCGTACTACCGCGTAATCATACCGTGGTAACGCGTCGCGTGCATGTATACGCAAGGGCTCACTGCCGCGGCACACGCACTCCTACACATGGCGCAGAAGCCACCCGGGAAATGGTTATAGGCCGGTTGGTAGGGTATTTGGTGTCATGTTGGGGGGGGGGAGGGGGGTTGTAAAGCGTTTTGCGGGGGTTAATGAAGCAACCTGATTTCTTTACTTTAAGTGATGGCATGCCAAACAATCGATGGGACCGAGGGTTAATGAAGAAGCCACGGGAAATGGTTTAGGGAGGGTTGTGATTATAATCAACCTGATTTGGGTGTGTGTATGAAGGAGGGAGGGGGGGGGGTGGGGGTAAAACCACGGAAAATGTTTAGGATAGGGTTAAGAGTTAATTAAGTAGCCACGGGAAATGATTAGGAGTGTTATGATTATAAATCCACCTGGTTGGTGTAGTTGGGGGGGGGGGGGCGGTTGAAGGGGGGTTATGTGGTTTTAAAAGTACGGAAGGTTAACTTGATGCGGGATGCGGTTTGAGAGGTAGGGGTTAATAAAGTAGCCACGGTTATAAACCCGTCTTACGGTTGGATATGGTTATAAATCAACCTAATTGGGGTGAGTGTTGTAGGGGTTTATAATGCCTTTATGAGGGATATGGTTATAAATCAACCTGTTGGGGGGGTGGGGGTTGAATAGGGGGTTTATGTGGTTTCAGTAGGTAATGTAGCATAACCATCTAGCGGGGACCCGAGCGTAGCGAGGGTACGCCGCTAGTAATAAGAAAAAAAAGAAAAAAAAGAGAAAAAGAAGAACAAATATATCCCCAACTTCAACCAGATCGCAAGAAGCATGAAGAGCCACTTCAGCCAGTAACTGCAGTGGGGTAAGTCATGATTATTAGTAATAGGCCTATTGATTATCACTACTTTTGATTCCATATTTTGTACATTTTACCATCAATATCTCTTTATTTCTTGCCATATTGCATGCAAATATAGCTCTCCTTAGCCTTAAAAGGGGGGTAAACCCATGAGGTTCCAGGGGGCTTGGCCCCCTGGACCCTATACCCGTTATTTGCTCCGCTCGCTTCGCTCGCGGGGATAGTGGCGCTTCTAGAGCACTAACATCTCAAAAGTTGTGCTTCACAAAATCTAATTGAGAAGGCCTGATATAGAGGTTGACTCGAATGATGCCCAAGGGGTACAAATGTCGTCGTTGGGTTGGTCCGTCGTTGGTGATTGGTCGCTCGGGTAAATTACCGCCCAGGTTTACTCATCGAACCCAATTAACCGCCCACGTTTACTCATCTAGCGGGGCCCGCGCAGTTTATTACAACTCGCCTTGCTTGCCCTTCCCCATTTCTAAGGGTGATTTAGGGGCCCTGCTTCATTTAGACCAAATTTTCGCGAAAATAGACCTAATTTTGGCAAATTTTCGCGAAAATAGAAAAACAGGACCCCCATGGTATTTCCTCAAATCTTTTTTTCTTTATGGTATTTCCTCAAATCTTTTTTTTCTTTCTCCTAATTTGCAACCAGAAAAAGACCTCCATGCTATTTCCTCAAATCTTGTTGCCGCGGCAACCAGAAAAAGACCTCCATGCTCCAACCTCAAATCAAGCATGTTATGTAAATGTACTACATGTACAACTTTGCCTTATATTTGGCTAATAACCTCGGTCTTTTTTCTCAATTTTTTACAATTTCCTTTTTTTCTCACCTCCTTTTTTTGACGGGGGAGATTAGCGACCCCGTCATTTGAAACGACGTTTCTAAGTCGTAACCTTTTCACAAACCCCTAAAATTCGCGGCATTTGCTAATATTAATAACTTGCATTAATCATCTTCTGAAGCGATTTTGTTGTAAAATGTAATTGATATTGTTATAATATGAAGGTAAGAGGACACAGTAAGTTATTTCAGCTATTTGGATGCCATTTAGTAATATACTAAGCTATTTGGATGCTATTTTGTATTATATTATATGATTTAGTAATATACTGAGTCACTGAGTCCACGGCCTCTTTGTTCCGTGTTGCCTTGGTCTCGCAATTAGCCCAATGATTATGGCGAACCCTAGGCTACATCCCCCAGTCATCAATATTACCGTACGGACGCTAAAGCTGTACAAATATCGGAGCCTGCAAGATAGCGACATAAGAGGGCGGCTGAGAGTTACAGTCTAGGTGAACCCTTCAATATGATTAGCCCAATGATATGGCAACAACCCCTCGACCTTTGCCATGCACGTACTTTCAGGGTGGAAATGTTGGCGTATGGTATACATGCGTTGTGCAGAGATTTCCGCGTAGCTGACGGCCTGCAGATGGGTCAGTGTGTTGTATACGTACACTGCGTGCACTGATGCATGTTTAGCAAAGTCTAAAACCGCCGCAAATAAAATGGATAAGCCTATTTATATTTTCAAACTTTAAACAGAAGGTACCAGTCTTTCATAAAAAAAGTTTTACATAACCTATTTCTCAATGTGTCCTTATAATATTTCTGAATGATTCGGTGTCCACCATACAACTTTAATTACCCCAATCCAACTTCTTCATCAATGTTAACCATACGTCTTAAAGGTTGTTGACCCTATTCTAGATTTAAGGGCATCATCAGTGTAATGAGAAATGGGACCTTTCATTTGATATCAAAAACACTTTTGAATCCCTTAGAGTTAAATTGTTAGGAAACATAGTAGCAACGCTGTTTGTTAATGTCTGTTCTTGAACTTTCAACAGTCTTGTATCTCCCCCGTCCAGTTTTTTTTAAATACCTTGTTTTTAGTGGGGTGGGTGGGGCGGGGGCACAAATTGGGTTTTTCGTCAGCTACGCCACTGCCCCCCCTTTATAGATGGCGCTAGACCACATTTTTGATCGGAGATGGATGTACCACGGGCTTTTCATAACACTGCAGACAGCCAGACAGAGCGCGACCTTCGTTTGAGTCAATTAGCTTGTAAAAAATTGTATTTAAAAATAATAATAATCAATCAGATTACACCTTCTTCATTAACAAAATGACAGACTGTGAGAGCCAATCCGACCTTCCATTCTGTTCTCGTCGCTCCTCTGTACTGAGTATGCGTGGATGTGTAGCATCGGATCAACCCAGAGCATCACAAATCGGGATCGGTAAGTAAAGCTTATTTATTTATGATTTTTTCCCCGATATAGCCTTATTATAGGGCTAGGCCTGGGGGATACGCCCCTTTATTTGCATGTTTTCATACAGGTTTGTACATCACATCCAGACCTAACTTCAGGTCCCTCAATTGGCAATGTCTGGCTAGACGTCCCGTAACTGAAGTGCGCATGCTCAAACCAATTAAAATACGTTGTAGCGAATACGGTTTATTCCGTACGGGACGTGAGGCAAGATATAGCCCCTCAATTTGCTAATTGAGGGACCTGAAAGACATCATGACTTAAAAGTTAAATAACAAGCGTCTAGCGAACGACAGTGGTAGCACGCCAATCAAATGCTTCAGCTATTGTGTGTTTCAACACAATAGATCCAGATCGCTGTAAATATCGACTTACCAATCCACTCGGCAATATCGATAATTCCAATATACTGGCGGCGTACTTTGCCACTCTCAGTGCTCAGGGCAGGGTGGATATATCATGGCCCATAAATCGGTTTAGGTTTGGAGCAAGGAAATTGTTAAATTATTAAAGTGTTTGTATTGTTTGTTTCTTAATTAAATAATAAAACGAACTTGTGTTTTAAATAATAAAACGAACTTGTGTTTTCTTTTCGATTTTAGTTTAATAAAACATCTATGACTTTAAAAATAAAAATAAATACCCTTTTCTTTTTGGGCCACACATTTCAGGTTTGGTTTGGTTTGAACTTCAAATAGGCTTTGATTTGCATTATAAATGTCCCTTTTTGATATTCCAATTTTAAAAGAGGGAATAGAATACACGAATCTTATTACTAGTATCAAGATTGACCAAGGAGGTAATGGATGGGTGAAAGAATAAATAAGTAAAATGTCTTGTTCAGACTTGATTGCATATGCAAGCACTGTGCCCAGAAAACATAATTTATTAAATAGTTGACTGGTAAATGTCCTGTTAAATTAATGACGACACAAAACAGCCAGGGACCTAGTGTTAATTATGCGCCTGCGCAACAGAATCGGTGATCGATTCAGAGCTTTGGACGGCCGGCCGTGTGTGTGGTGCGTTTGGTGAATCATCATCAATCTTCAATTGGGGAAAAGTCGATTGGGAATAAGTCGATCACTGGATCTATTGTGTTGAAGACACAATAGCCCACACAATAGCTGAAGCATTTGATTGGCGTGCTACCACTGTCGTTCGCTAGACGCTTGTGTTAAATAGCCACCGCAGAGACATAGTCATAGCAAACAAGAAAAATACTCAATTTACAACCAGAACCGAGGCTACACAATACACTAGCATGGGCTTTGCAAATTTATGTCCTCCTTATATAGTCCAAGCTTACACTTGATCCTTGCATTTGAAGGAAAATATGGGCCACTGATCATAAAATGCCTATATATTATTTTGACCAAATTGTACATGTTCATTTTGAGCTATATCTACATCTTTATGATGCACAGTGAGTGTTACCATCTAGGTGCTTTTTAGGCCATAGACAACGACAAACAAATGGCCCAATGTTGGGTAATCCCATTAGAAAATGCTACTTGAGCAAACAAATTTTAAATGAGCCCAATTCACTGTTTGCTGACTAGATTGGCAACAATGTTTGTCAGAATTTTCATTGTGTCAACCATGGGTACTTTACATAATCTTTCTAGATATCATAAAGGATTTAGCCAGACAGTCTGAACTGACATTACTGACAACAAAAGGGAACTCCACCTGTTCTATAGTACATTCAACAGAGTAAAGCATGACAATCACCGCTCATAGCATCAAGAGTATTAGCTATCAAATAAATATAACTATCAATATCTGAAAATCTTAAACACAGGTTATTACATACCATACTGTGATCTGGTTTTAACCAATCATATGCATTACATGTGGTCATTTGATAATAAAAAAAATGGGTGGAGCCAGGGGCGTAACTACTTTTTTTGAGTGGGGGGGATGAAAATTATCAGACTCAAATACGGCAGGGCTGTCAAGTTCAGAGTAATGTTCAGAGTGAGACTTTTTTAACCTCAAAATATTTTTTTACTCGCTACGCTCGTAAAACTATTGCCCGCCTTTTGTAACCCAAATAATACACTTTTTACAGATTGGGCTCATTTTGTAGCCCAAAAATTCAGGAATAATGCACTTGTCAATTGTCATTTTATGCCATCGGATTTAGGACTTTGGACCAACTATGTATTCTCTTATACACTCTTAGAAAAAATGGTTCGTTTAAGAACCCTTTTTTGTCCCACGGGGAGCACCTTTTGGCCTAAAAGGTTCTAAAAAGAACCTTAGAATGGTTCTTTGAAGAACTTTCAAATTTTAAATAAGACCTAAAGGTATATTTACTTTTTTGTTTTTATGTAATATGCAAATTCAAGAGAAATGTAAACAAATTTAATCCTTTTCAACTGTTAAAAATCATTTCTTCTTGGCTAAAAACATTTTTTACCGTTTTACCAAGAACCATTGAGGGTTCTCCATAATTTTTTCCCAAAAGGTTCTTGAAGCTTGAGGAACCATTTTCTTGGCTAAAGAACCCTTTTAGAACCTTTTTTGGTTCTAAAAGGAACCCTATAGAAATTTCATTGGGTTCCTTTTAGAACCAAAAAGGGTTCTTTAGCCAAGAAAATGGTTCCTCAAGCTTCAAGAACCTTTTGGGGAAAAATTATGGAGAACCCTCAATGGTTCTTGGTAAAACGGTAAAAAATGTTTTTAGCCAAGAAGAAATGATTTTTAACAGTTGAAAAGGACTAAATTTGTTTACATTTCTCTTGAATTTGCATATTACATAAAAACAAAAAAGTAAATATACCTTAAGGTCTTATTTAAAATTTGAAAGTTCTTCAAAGAACCATTCTAAGGTTCTTTTTAGAACCTTTTAGGCCAAAAGGTGCTCCCCGCGGGACAAAAAGGGTTCTTAAACGAACCATTTTTTCTAAGAGTGTATACACTAGCCTATTGTGACTTTCTTTTCCCTTGCAACCAGATTTCATTTGGGGGGGCAAGAAGGGGCAGAGACTTGAAATGGGGGGCTCATAAATATTGTTGAGTCCAAGATGCGCGCGCAGCGCGCGAAAATTTTCGACTTTACAGCTATTTTTTGGATGATTGAGCTACATTTTGGCTCTAAACAAGCTTGTACCAAAGAATATTTCATTTTGGGAAGACATATGCGCGCGTAGCGCGCGAAATTTTTTCATATGTGTACTTTTGACCATCATAATTCCATGATTCCTTTCGTCAAATGAACCGACAGTGCCAATCTCAACCGACACGATGTCATTATTGGGGGGATTTGGTGTGTACTTTGTTTGTAAATTTATTTACAGCCGTACTTGATTTCATTTGGGGGGGCAAGGGTTCCAAGTGGGGGGGCTCCTGCCCCCCCCCCCCCCCCCCCCCCCCCCGCTGGTGCAGTGTGTGAATCTTTACGCCCACCTATTTGTTTAAATACGTCACTTTTAAAATTATTGGTTATGAAAAATCTGGGGGGGATGATTACATTAGGCATCCCCCCCAGGTAAAAATCTGGGGGGGATATATCCCCCCCATCCCCCCCTGTTGTTACGCCAGTGGGTGGAGCATTTGACCATCCTTCATGGGTCAAGGGTTAATGGCCACTGGATATTTTCATTCATAAATACACATGTCAGGACTCAGGAGATGTGCTCAGAATTCTGTTACCTCTGAAATATATAAATATTTTTTTCACTATCAAGAATTACTCCATTTTTCATGAGATATTAGATGCTAAATGATAAATACCAGTGATAACTGATTAAAATATGTTGAGGTGGATGCCAGTAGGTCCATTCTCCGTTAAAGTGTTCAAGTTGAGTCTCCAAAAAGACCAAATATCATCCAACCAGAATTCATTCAAATCTGTTAGAATCTTTAACTTAAATAGTTTTAGAACATAAAACAATGCATGGGTGATTCTTAAAAATACCTCTTTTTTTGGGAAAACCACTTGAAGTTAGCACTTTCAACGAACTAACAGATACGTTACTACACAATTTTCTGGCTCAAAGGTGCTGAAAATGTTTCCCCGCACCCATAACCCGCATGTAATCATACCTGCTACTTTGAATTTAAATATTGAAATCACATGATGCTTCTCTGAAGTCCTATTATCATACAAATGTACTGCAAGTGACAGCACAAAGTTGTAACAGATACGTTACCAAGCTGGCCAGATACGTTACTGGACTGGTTGAATATAAGTAGCTCATACATTGACATATTAAACCATACATTTTCTATGCAAACTATTCATTGGCATGTTGACAAGCTTTTATGCATTGAATTACATCTCAATTATGCTCTAAATCCTGTTTATTTGAAACCAGTAACGTATCTGGGGTAACGTATCTGGGGTAACGTATCTTGTCGGCCTTTTTCTTAATCGGGCAATTCCGACTAGTATGATAAACTTACCGATTAAATGTCCATGCTTGGTTAGTTATCACCCAACACATTAATGCCTGGTATGGCATTCGACTTCATTTATCGCGGCATTTTATCAGTGGGTAGTAGAATATAGGTAACGTATCTGGTGCAGCACAAACGTACACTTAAGGATTTTTTTACTTTCATAGACACGATTTTTGTTTTGCTTTGAAGCAATTTTTTTTAATTCACATATTTTATAGCCCTGTAGTCTGCTTGATAAATCACATGGGAACGTTCATCTTCTATATTATTTTCACTGCTTTTTATCCATTTGAAAAGTGGTATCGTATCTGGTCACAATTTTGGCGACATGCTCTCAAAGAGTCCCAGGGGGAAAATGGTGATCTTATATTTGCATGATTAATATTTTTTAATTAGGCAATGATAAAAGCTATTAAAAAGTATATATAATATTGTCTGAACACGCCTGAGTAACGAGCATTGACACATTATATAACAAATCATTGGCTGGCGACATGGGGGAAAACCAGATACGTTACATATTCAGCTTTATTTTTTTATACTTTCTACGCATGCTGATATCCTCTAGCCCCACACATTTTATAAGTGTAAGTCCTCGGCATAACTTAAGTCATTAAGACCGGTTCTAACTGACGAAATAGGCCTAGACGGAGTGAGCGACTGCTGGCGACATGAAAATGGCTAAGTTGAACACTTTAACGGAGAATGTGCCAGTAGATTAAAGTGGATTTTACAAGGGCCATACATTGACAGTGCAGAAAATTGTAACTTGGGTAAGTACACTGGTGAGTGGGACATGATTACATACACCTGACATTATGTTAGATTACGACAATTTTCTTATACAACTCTCATGACTCTTAGACTTAAATAGTCTCTAGTCTATACCTCTTATTGACCCTACAGTGAAACACGTTGGTCAAGTATGGACTAGCTCTGGTCACATCACTCAGGATCTAAGTGTATGTCTGCATGATCTAAACGACGGATAAACAAAACAAAAAACACCAAAACAAATGTACAAATGAACCCAACTTTGTGCTTCAACTGCCCATAAGAAATCTGATCTGCATCTGTCCTAGACAGTGTCACACTTATCCCTCACTACACATGGCTACCGTAAGAGAAAGACCTTGCGAGACCTTTTCCAGAGTAGCTTTTTCTGATCTCGACCAGAAGTCAAGAGAGGGGATACATTTCTTCCTAAGTTTACTTACTGTCACAATCTTGATGAATAAAAATCCTCTCTCAGAAGAACACTTTCTCTTAAAATGTCACATGCTGAAAGTTTAAACAAGTACTAAATTCTGGGATTGACAGGTCTGGAAATAGCACCTGCCCGCCTGCCCATAGTGGGTACATTTTTGCGTCGGACAGGTGAAAAAGCAAAAGTACCCGACCGACTGGCAGGTAAAATTGTTCAAACTCACAGTAAATGAGTTACACTGGCTGGTGGAATTTCTGTCGACCAGCCAGAATTTTTGTGAGTTAACTGCCCACCTGCCTGGTTGGAAAAAAATCTGAAGTTCCAACCCTGGGGATTGATGATAAGCCATACTCAACGCGGCTATTAGTATTAGTTTTACCTTACAAATACAGATTTTTCAGAAACATGTCCCAACTTTCGAAGTCTATCCCTAACCCCGGTTTAGGATTTTTGACCGGGATCACAATTTTCGAGGAAAAAACACCAACTAAATCTCCGGGAACCTGCCGGGATTCGATCCGGGGACCCTCCGTTCTCAAGCCCACCTTCCAACCTCTAAGCCACGGCCCTCAGCTACACATTCGTGCAGTATACTGCACTCATTATATAGGCTCGGTTGACTACGTCATCGAAAACCGACGGCGCATGAATTTGGAGAGGGACTTTGGATTAGCATTTTTTAGCACTCAGGGGGGTTAGGGTTAATAGAACACAAAAAAAAACCTCTTTTTTTTTTACCATAACCCTAACCCCGGTTTAGGATTTTTGACCGGGATCACAATTTTCGAGGAAAAAACACCAACTAAATCTCCGGGAACCTGCCGGGATTCGATCCGGGGACCCTCCGTTCTCAAGCCCCACCTTCCAACCAATAAGCCACGGCCCTCAGCTACACATTCGTGCAGTATACTGCACTCATTATATAGGCTCGGTTGACTACGTCATCGAAAACCGACGGCGCATGCGTTTGGAGAGGGACTTTGGATTAGCATTTTTTAGCACTCAGGGGGGTTAGGGTTAAGAATTACTTTAAAACCAATACTAGGCATATTTGTACTTATTTAATGCATTTTTCATGGTGATTCCAAATATGATGACATTCAATAAAATTGACATTTTTGAAACATTTTGTGGAATTTTGGACCTGTCGTCTGCAGACGACTGCCCACTTTTAACGTGGCTATTAGTTTTACCATACATCACAGATTTTACGGAAACCTGTCCCAACTTTCAAAGTCTATCTCAAGAATTACTGAACCAATACTAAGCATGTTTGTACTTATTTTAATGCATTCTCATGGTGATTCCAAATATGATGATGACATTCAATAATTTTGACATTTTAAAAACATTTTGTGAAATTTGACGACTGCCGCATAGAAAGTGTAATTAATACAGTCATTGCATGGTGGTTTGCGCATATGAAAGATAAATACAACAACGTTGAAGCTGTGTCAAACCTTGGCTACTATGTTTCAACCCCAATGTTGCCCAGGTTGGATAGTCAGCCTTGTCGCATTGTTCCGATGGATCGATATACAGTACACACACTTTACTTGTCACACTCTCCCCGTGTTAAAAAGAAAAAATGTGAACATGAAAATTGTACTTGACCTTACATTTGGGATTGTAACTTCCTCAATAATAAACCACTCTTAGCATGCAATATCTAAACCTAAACTCTAAGTTACTTTTTTGTTTGACTGTATGCTATCTACTGCTGATAGCAAATGACACGTTTTATCTAATATTTGCTGCTGATAGAAAATGAGGTGTTTTATAATATGCTATCTACTGTAGATGGCTAATGACACACTTTATTGCTATTTCCTGCTCATAGCAGAAAAGAAAAAACAAATTGCTGACAGAAATTTGTCCAGGTTTTAATATTGTAAACTGTTACATGCATGATCAACCATGTTTGAGGTTTAAAAACTGCTTATTTTTTCACATCTTTATATTTCAAGTTTTATAAACAAGGGACTACACGGTTGTCCTCATGCCCAAGATGCACACCAGGTCATGATTATCAGGTCTAACCACCAATCCTCCAACACACTAACCACCAACCAACCAACCCACCCACCCATCAACTGACCCAACCAACCCACTAACCCCACCCCACTAACCCCACCCACCAACTAACCCATCCACCCATCAACTGACCCCCAACCGACCCACTTACCCTCCCAGCCCACCAACTAACCCACCCACCCTCCCACCTCACATACCCCCACCCACCCTGTGTGCCTTTTCGTTCTCATCCATTTTTTGTTTGTGGCAATGCATTCCTCATTGTTTATACAGATATCTTGAAGGCCGGTGGTAATGCTGCGGATGCAGCTGTTGCAGTGGCTGCTGCCCTCAATGTCACCCAACCATGCTCTACTGGTATTGGGGGAGATTGCTTCTGTCTATTCTATGACTCAAAGACAAAAACAGTTCAAGGCATAAATGGAAGGTAAAGAATAGTAAAATGTTTGATAAAATAATTAGAAAAAGGCTTCCATAATTTAGGAATCAATCTGTAACAACTCCGAGGGACAGTAGCCCCATCCTTTTCTCCCAAAGACCTGATCAATTTCTTTTGTTCCCTAGCCCATTCTATTCTCCCATCCCATTCTCCCCCAGTCCAGCCCCTCCCAAATCCAAACCTAAAAGCCTATAAAAACGTAACAGGGGTCATTTGTCAAAAAGGTCAGTATCCTAGTTTGGGGCCCGGTTAGAGGGTGCCTGGTCAGAGAGATAAAGATGGGTCAAATTAAGCACAATTTTTGTTTTTTAGGTTGAAAAAAGTTTTTTGGGATTTGGGAAAGGAGCTTGTTGATGTTGGGGCTTCTGCTCTTTACTACATTTACTAAGAACAAAAAAGATGTGCCTAAAAGTACTTAATTAGTCCCATTTTCTACCCTTTAACCTGGAAAATCTACCCAAATCTAGGATTTCATTCGCTCTTGACAAGTAAACCCTCTTATGCCTCTGGAATCCATAGTTTTTAGTCCATAACAAGAAAAGGGTCTAGAAGTCATGACAAACGTGTCAAGCACTAATTTGCTGAAAACAGTTTGTAGCGATTACTGTATGTCCACTGTTGCTAGGACCATATACTAGGGTCAATAACTCGAAATTGTGTTGGTGCAGGGAAGCGTTTAATGTGCATACATCGGTGTGCACTCAAGCTGATCTCGTAACAATCAGTGTGATGGCCCCAGCTCAGCGCACCATATTCTGGTCTGATAAAGCGAGCAAAACCGTGCACGCTGTGTACGTAATGATCAATGTCCACTATAAGTCAAATGGGGAAAGTTTTATCCTATTTCTTAAATTTACTGTGGTTTTTCCCTCACTTTAGTTTATTTTCCTTTTATTTATATAGTGGAAGATCACCATCACTGCTCAGCACTGATTTATTGAAGGAGAGAGGCTTTACTGAAGATAATCCCCTACCCAGTGTTCATGCCTTAAACATAACGGTACCAGGAGCCGCGGCAGGATGGGTGGATACTGTGGAACAATTTGGCTCCAAAAAGGTTGGTTGTTATTTGTGATTATTCCTTGCAAGCTGTTTATCTAAATATTGCGAAAATATGACCCGTCACATCAATTGGATATGTTGGAGGCAATAATTCAATTTGAGTTACATGTATCAGCTGGAAGAGCAGCTTTTAAGCTCTAAAATGATACCTTGTTGAAGGAAGTCGGACTTTGGAATCACAAGATATAATTTCAAGAACCATATTTGTTACTATTATTTTCTTTATATTTCACCAACTTTATTGACTTTATTTCAATACTGTGTTTGCCGAGAACATGTCCTTTTTGATTCGACTGGTCACATTGATATACTTGTCCATCAGGAGGAGTGGAGTCGCATGGGATATGATGGGGAAGGTGTTCAAAAATGACTATAGTCTGTTTATCTATCACGAGACAGTGACGTGAGCCTTTTTGCTAAACGTGCGCGCCTACTCGAGGCACTGGCATATACACACAAGCGTAGAAAGACAGCAGATACATACATGTCCATAAATGCTGCGCTGTAAAGTTACATCACTGTCCAGTGGAAGACAAATAGAGTATAGGTTGAGCTGTTTGTGAACACCATTTTTTCACGACTGGCTCATTACTGGGTGCTATGACGAAATGACCGAGAGGTAAGAATCGCCCACACCCACTTATTTTGATCCTTGCATGTTGGAAGCATGTGAGGTACAGATACTTATTGATTGAGGATATTTTTGTTAATATTTTAATTGTTATGTGCACTATAAGACCATTTCTGTAAGGATATTTTGAGAAAAATAATGTATTTGTTTGAGGGGGGCAGTTAAAATGGAATATTAATAGGCTTGCACAACGAGAGGTTTTTTCCTGGTCGCCACCAAATGGTCAAGACTAGTCGCCGGATGGCGACTATTAGAGGTTAAATTCTAGGACATTTTGATGCTCAGTTAAATCTTGAAAATGTTTAAAAAGGAAGTATGACACAAACTAAAGAACAGATAAATCACACAACACAAGGCATAATAAATTGTGACTGGTCGGACGATCGTATTCATAGCGCCGCCAAAGTCTAAAAAGCCGTTTAGTTTTATGGTCAAAACTCACGAGAATGATCACAAATTTTCGATATTTACGCTTTTGGAAATTGTGATATGACGAGATTCGTCATTTTGAAACTTCCAAAAAGGACTTAACATACTTTTATTCGTCCTCTGGCGTAAAGATTAAATTGCCCAGGTATATGTAAGGTGGCATAATATACCATGCATCGGTAATAATTACTTGGGGACAATTTTTTTCTCATTCAGTGGGCATGTTAAGGACTTCTAAAAGAACGTTTTAAAAGTCGACATCTAATGTTGACCATGTCATGCAAGCCTCATGATTAATGAGGGGAAATACTGAACCTTGTTTTTATTTGAGACTTTTGTTTTGTTTGTTCTTGATATAAACCCCAAACAAGTATTATAGTTGTTTTTAATGTTCTTTTTCAAACCAAATCCTCAACAGTTATCTCTGCAACAAATCTTGCAACCAGCAATAGACCTGGCGGAGAACGGTTTCCCCGTTCACGAGATGGCTGCTGCATTTTGGATGAAAGGCAGCAGTATCAAAGGTCATCCAGGGCCAATAGACAGCAATCTTCTCACTCATCCAGGTAACCCTCATGGTAAAGCTATGCTGATTGATGGGAGGGTTCCTAGACATGGAGACATCATGAGAATGCTGCAGCTAGCACAGACTTTCAAGGTAACAGATCCACAATAATTTGGCTTGTTTGGATAATTCAAACTAGAGTGCAACAATTGGTATGACATGGAATGTGCCAACCAACCACAAACCAATGAAAAAAAGGTGGGCATGTTTGGATAGACTTCCCAGGTAGGGTAGTAACAAAAGGTGGTAATTGTGGTTTTTTTTGGGGGGAGGGGGGGTTACAAAGCAGCCACCTTTCTTTGTGTTCCATTAACCCTAACCGTACAAGAGGCCACAAAAGGCCACAGCAAATAGCTGCTGGACCATATGCTTCAAGGTTCTATCTTGTGGTACAATCCGGCCCCGGGGGGGGCACTCAACTTTTTTTTGGGTAGGGGTGTGCCGTCCAGGGTCTCAAAAAGGGGGGCTAAAGAACTGAACTGAGTGGATTTTATGACGAAAAATAGGGTCTTAAGAACTGATTTTTTTCAAAAAAATAGGTCTGAGAACTGGCCTATAGTTCAATTTTCGATTTATTTTGGTTTAAGAACGAAAAATTGGGGCTTTGGAACACAAAATTGGTGCTTTAGAACGCAAAATTTCGCGATTTTTGAATTTTCAATAAAAATGGGGTCTTAAGAACTGATGCAGGCTCAAAAGGGGGGTCATAAGAACTAGCAGCAGAGGGTGAAAAAGGGGGTCTTCAGCGCGGCACATACCTATACCCTTTTCAAATGTCAGTGCCCCCCCCCGGGAATCCGGCGAGCCGTCAAATGGTCTCAAGATAACTTTTTCAAGCTCCCTGTTAGCGCAATCAGTTAGGCGTCCGCCTGCCATGCCAGCGGCCTGGGTTCGATCCCCGGTGCGGTCGAACAGTGATCTTTTCCAAAAATAAATTGACCCATTTTTCTCCCCTGATAGCTAAAATTGTCAAAAACATGATTAGGGAGTTAATGTTGTAAAAAGCAGTTATTCCCTAATGTTAGTTGTCGAGTGACCTATCTCAGTTAAATATGCACTCGCAATGGATGATTGACCAAGTACTCGTACTACTTTTTAAGCCAATATCAAATTCAAATCTAAACTTAACAACATTAATAGCATGATGAACATGCGATGAATCTTAAATACACTTTATGTGGAAAATTATCTTATACTACACTTCTAGATCTCCTCTAATTGTCAATAAACCATTCTCCTTCACATTGATTATATCTATGAATGCACTGGAGGAAGTCAACATAACTGGTGACCTCTTGTTTGTTTAACTATGCATTATTAGAATCCTTTGTTAGATCATGCATTTTGCTTAATGTCAGCAGCTTTTTATAAATTAGCAGGAGCACATTTTCTCTGTTCTCCTTTTTGTTTACACACATCTTGCCACTATTCTCTAACAGCTTACTTGCTTAATTCGAGTTGTGTTCTCGATCTACAATGGCTCTCCACACCTTCCTGTCCTGCATTGCTGTCTTTAAGTCTCCTACATCCAAACCAGTGTCCTGTTTTAGCACATCGATGTAAATTAGGGCATGTCTTCCAGGTTTTTCTTCTCCCGTGCTTTGGTATCTAACAGAAATGAAGATAACACTTTGGCTTTATTTCACAGGAACTTGCCACCCATGGAAAAGACGGTTTTTACCAAGGTCGGATAGCCCAGGCAATTGTGGATATAGCGCAAGCTAATGATGGTGTTATATCGCTAGAAGACCTTCAGCACCATACCTCCGACATGGTTGAACCAATCAGTGTCAACTATCGGGGTGTTAGGTTATGGGAGATACCCCCAAATGGACAGGGGATAACAGCATTAATGGCACTTAATATATTAGAAGGAATAGACTTGAAAGGTAAATTGGAAAATGTGTCAACTTTGATCTGGTTGAGACAAAGTGGATCTCAAAGCAAACTGAATATAGCAAGCTAAGTTTAGGTTAAGACGACAAAAAAAAATAGAATTTTCAACAACAAATTCAATTCGTTTCTTAAAAAAATAAGATTCAGAATAATGGGTCGGTCAGGCTATCTCATGCAGTGTTATATCATCTTAATAAAACCGTAAGCATTTTGGAAGGTAAATTACAGAAAAAGATTAGAAGAAATGCGCGTCCTTCGACATTACCTTAAGAATGTAGAGCCTTTGGTTCCAAGAACATTACAAGAGCCAAAGTTTAGGATCTCTTTCATTAATGTAATTTTGAGATACCCAGATATCCCCTGATTGCAAAATCTGATGCTAATGGTTGCTTTCTCATCAGTAGGTTTCAACTACTTAGGGATTAGTCTGCAGAGTCAGTGACCCTCAAAAGGGTCCATTTTGGTGAAAAAATTCAAAGGACATCAAGACAATTTAATGAACAATTTCTATTCATGGTGTGCTATCAGATGTTTCACCCCGCCCCCTTTCACCCCACACTGAACTGTTTCAGTCTTTAGTACCACAATAACAACAAAACTTAGTTTGCCTAACGATCGCGTAAGGGAGAAACCTAAGGTAGCAAACTGCACCTTATGGTGTTTTTATTTGATGTAAAACTCTTCTTCACATGGAATTGTGCAATATCCGTCTTAGATTGAAACTCTTGTTTTGTAATTCTTTAATCATATGTCTTGAAACTACTTTGTGTTATCAGGAATTTTGTGGTATTGATTTACCACCGTACTGCCCTTCAAGAGTAAGTAATTGGTTTGTTTTAATTCCCCTATGACAGGAATGGGACACAACAGCTCACAATACATACATCATTTGACTGAGGCGCTGCGCTTGAGCTTCACAGATGCATTAAGATATTGTGCTGATCCAGAGAAAGCCAAACTCCCTATTCAAGAATTACTTACCAAGACTTACGCTGCTAAACGAAGAGAACTGATCACACCAGATAGGTATGTTATAAGTGGAAACTATCAAGCCTTGTGCTCATCAAAAATTCTGTTTCAAATAAAAAGACCTGAATGGTTGACTATGCCTATGGATTGGTTTGTTTGGCTTTATAGAGAAGAAGAAAGCCACTTATATATCAATATATTCTGATGAAAGACTTTTTATGTTAGTAAGTTTTGTTATCAGAGAGCTGGATCATCAGTGAACCAGTTTTGATAAAGCCGATTGGTTGATTTGCTATGATTCTATGGAAGAGTGACTTGGGTCAAGTAGAGTCTGTAGATTATCTGATTTGGGAGTAATGGTTCGTTCATACTCCCATCGTTGCGTATCGACTGACGCTGATGGATATTGGTGTGCAAGTTGAAGTAATGTCAACTGCTATCCGACGACGTCGGTCGATGCACACAACAGGAGTATGAACGTGCCTTTACCAAATAGTGACACAAGTCAAGAAATAACTTTCAGTGACTTGAGACCAAAGAAAGTCATCGGAAATGGTGAATAAATTAAGTCAAGTAAAGTAATTGACTTGAGTCTTTGCAACAGTGTCTCAAAATATTCATTGGATACCATAAGATTGTGCAGCTGTCAAATACTACTACCCCTACTAATTTATTCTTCATTAACTTTTTTTGTTGTTGACAGATCCATGGCAACCTGTTCCCATGGTAACCCAGCAGAGGATAGTGACACCGTGTATTTTACTGTGGTAGATGATGAAGGTAATGCCTGCTCATTCATCAATAGCAACTATCAAAAGTTTGGTACTGGTCTGGTACCTGAAGGATGTGGATTTACATTACAGGTTGGTATACTTTATTAATCATTTTTGTCTCAAAGATGGCCAAATGTATTTGCAATTTCTGCTCTGTTTTGCCCAGGCTACAAACTAGCCTTTCATCATTATATATATTAATGGGGCATAGGGGCGAGGTGGCGCAGTCGGTTAGAGCGTCGTACACTGCTGCGCACCGTAGTTCTGTTGGTGGATCGTTTATGAGTGAGAGTTCAAAAACGATACACCAACACAGCCTCGTCCCCATGCCTCCTTCAGACCGTGCAGACTGAAGTTGGCATGTTCATGGCGCATCGTGCTTCAGAAGGTACGTAGAAATGTTGGTCCCGTGTATCGGAAGAGCTATCCCCGAGCACGTTAAAAGGTCACAGACTCCTTCGTAAAGAGTAGGGGATCGTCCCGGTCTGTGTCTGTACGCTCATGTTTGTATTCCTAGGTTCCAGGGATACACTTGTGCGAGTATACTCAATATTGAGGTTTATGCACAGTATAGGTAGATGATGATGATGATGATTATCGGTGAATAATCTTTGCAAACTAAGAGATATCAAACACTGCAGTCTTGAGATGTATCAAACACTCCAATCTGGAATAATTATGAATGGTTTTAAATGCAACCTCAACTGCGTTGAGATCGGCTTGGGGGCTTGACACTGGTTACAATCTGGGAAGAGGCTACGTACTGCGTTTAGGTTTGTCGGGTCCCAACGTTCTAATCCATACATGAAAGCGAAACAGGGATCATTAGAGAGCAGAAAATGTGATGCTATTCTTTTCCGGATCATGTGAGTGATAAGAGAGAGCTATTGATTTTGAAATAATGAACCAAATTGTATTATCATCAACTGGTGAATATGCAAGTTTTGAAAACTGAGAATACAGAAAACATGAGAAAAAATATGATGGTGCATTGATATGAGTCATCTTTGCAGCACACCTACTCACTGGTCATTTGTGCTTGGGGAAACAACTATAGCAAAATATCCCTCCTGTTGAAACTGGCACCCCCCCCCCCCCCCCCCCTCCCACAATTTCAAAAGTTTTTCTTAAAGTCAAAAACCTCTACCTTTCAGCAGACATTGGGTTAATATTTGGATTGAACACCATATCATGGATAAGACTATCCTTCTTTACCATTTTATTTTGTTCAGGGTAAAGTTTATTAAAGGTAGATGACCCAATTTTTAACTTGATGTTTTCTATTTTACATGAAAGGTCATCCTTAAAATTGTTGCATTCCAAAGTTTGAGTTGCATAACTCCAACGGTTCTATTTTTTGGCAGTATTTCACCACATTTTAGCCTATAATTTCCAAATGAAACATTTCTGGCCCCTAATATTTTACAGACATAATGAGAAAAATATGGGGATTCTTCTGATACCAAAATATCTTGATGTGAAAAAAAATCATAGCCCCAAAAAAGTGATCGGGTCATATACCTTTAACCCTTGGGCCTAAAAAAAAAAGTTAGATTGGCGTAACCCGACCGACCCTAAATACATCGCTGACCCTGAATATTTTTTATTATTTTGAGGGGGAAAAAAAAAAAATATATATATATATATATCTATATACTAATTTTCCGAACATGGCTTTATTAGATAGTTCAATATATTTTTACACTCGCGTCCCTCTTCAACTGAAAAAGTGTGGTAATTGCGCCTCTAATACACGAGCTAATTAGATAGTTCAATGCCCGTTTTTTCCCGTTTCAGACATGCGCAGAAAGGATCGCATGTTAAAATCCGAAATGTTGAATTTCTTTTACTCGGGTAGCTACTGTTCGGACACAAATTGTGGTTTTCGGAATGAGTGATGACACATGGTCTTCACACAAAATATTTTCTTCAGGGATATAGCTACATTTCTGTATATGCGGCTGTTTGTTATTCTTAAAGAACGCATAGTAACAAGCATTTATACGGAACTTTACGTCCAACAAATAAAAATATGTTACGACATTTTCTAAATGTAAACAAAAACTCTTACGCAGATCTTAAAGTGACACTTTCACATTAATAACATAGATGAACGCGGAGTTTGCTAACGATAAAGAATCTGGCGGTACCATACCAACCGTTGTTGTTGCTGCGCGACCGCGTTTAACATGGCGCACGCGATTCGGCGCACACGTAATGACGCAGAAAAAGTGTGTACGCGTTTGTGGCGCAAACTGTACATTGTAAACGGGGCATGCAGTGAAAGCAGGCAGTCCGTACGGTTGCTCCGCGGTGCATACCGTACAGTACAATAAAATGTAACGAGAGCAAGACACAAACAAAACATCATAATCATAAAGCCAAGACCTTTATTTTAATAAAGAAACTGGGAGCAAGGCGCAAACCGTATCCAGGATAACATGTATTAAAGTGACTGAAGTGGCTGAAGGAAAATACATTTGATGGAGTCACTCATGCAGTTTTAACCCCATGGCTGGTCATGAAGCTATGGGCTGTGGATCAGGGTCGACCCCACCCCACACCCCCCCCCCCCCACCCCCCCCCCCCCCCACACACACACACACACACCCCTTTCATTTTCTTTGTGCGACTTATAATACAGCGGTGCGGCTTACTGTAATAGGCCTACGATGAGGTCTGAATCTTAATTTGAGGTGCTGCGGCTTATATTCGCCGTGCGGCTTATAGCACGTAAATTACGGGATTGTCACATCATATACCCTAAGGTCTAAGCCCCCTCCCCCCGCACTCCCCTTACTTGATAATATGGATATAGTTAGGCGGCCTTACTAAGGCCACATGGGTATCTGGATAAACGGAACGTGCGGTATTGCCCCATCATACCCCAAAGCCACCTCCTCCTCCCCGCACTTCCCTACTTGATAATCTGGATATAAGGGCACATGGGCATCTGGATAAACGGAACGTGTAGTAGGCTTATATTATCATGATTATTATTATAGAGGGGTTCTCAACCTAGGGGTCGTGACCCCCATGGGGGTCGTTTGGGGTTTTATGAAGGGGTTATAAATATAGCTTTTTGGGGAACCATTTTAATATTTCGCTCTAAAACGGCTTAGAAACCCCTAAAAGAAACTTTCAAAAATGCTAAATTTCCGGCTCGGTATGCTCGCATCATATTAGGCCCTACTAAGCAGTTTCAGAATAAATCAGGGGTTTTTTTTCCATGTTTTTTTTTGGGGGGTGGTGGTCACGGTACTGACCAAGAATGTCAAAAGGGATCGTGGGCCAAAAAGGTTGAGAACCAGTGACAGAGTGTCTGGATTAGTAAGGGCACCAGTTGTATCTGGATTACGGGGTTCACTATAAAACGCCGATAGTCTCAAATTACCTGGATATACATACTATGCGCAGGTGTGCCACCTGTGATAACTGGATTTTAAGGGTGTATTAGGTAGTATCTCGGGAGGCCTTATTTAGAACACAACAAACATGACAAAGGGACTACATACGTTTAGGCCCTACATGCCTATTGGAGGAATAATCTATTTAAGTAAATGAATAGGCCAAACAAAACCCGGATGGCACACATAGTGTTGAAGTACAAGCATGGAATGGTACAAGTGATCTTGATGATAGACTCTGCCGACCATAAAACTAAACGACCGACTATAAAACTATAGAACCAAACGCTCAGAACGTATAGTTGGGTATGTACAGGGGGGTTCCCGTGCACCCCCCCCCCCCCCCCCCCCACAGTACTAAACCAAACCAACTTTTTTGGATGCCTTTTAGGGTCCTTAAACACATTTTAGATGTTAACAGTGAAAAAAAACCGATGCTCTCCAGATATCCAAGATGGCGTCCAAAATGGCCGCCAAAACTGGTCAAATCTTATAAAATGACATATAGCAATCAAATTGTATGGTGAAAGTATAATTTTAACAATGGGATGTGTGTATTAGACCACTAGATACTCATATATAAAACTGTTGCTTTGTTAACACACCTAAATCCAAGATGGCTGCCAAAATGGCTGCCAAAAATGGTAACAATCCATATATTGACATATATAAACCGACATGTATGATCAGAGTATAGTTTTAACAATGGGATGTATGTGTTAAACCACTATAAACTCATATCTAGTATTTTTGCTTTGTTAACATACTGTAAAACCAAAATGGCCGCCAAATTAATGACCAAAAATAGTCAAAAGTGGTCAAAATTCCATAAAATAGCATAATATCAACCAAAATGTATGATGAAAATATAATTTTAACGATGGGATGTATGTGTTAGACCACTAGTAACTCATATCCAGTATTTTTGCTTTGTTAACACAGTTCAAAATCCAAAATGGCTGTCAAAATGGCCCCCAAAATGGTTCCCAAAGTGGCTGCTAAATTTGTCAAATTCCATAAAATGGAATTATATCATCCTAAATGTATAATGAAAATATAGTTTTAATGATGAAATGTATGTATTAGACCACTAGTAACTTAATCTAGTACTTTTGCTTTGTTAACATACTTAATAATCCAAAATGGCTCCCAAAATGGCTCCCAAAATGAGTGAACAAATTGTTGGAATTGCATAAAATTGGATAATATCAGCCAAAATATATGATGAAAGTATAGGTTTAACATTGGTGTGTATGTATTAGACAACTAGTACCTCATATCCAGTACATTTGCATTGTAATAGCATACTTTAAAAACAAAATGGCCACCAAAATAGCCGCTGTAAATGTAAAAATCATCTACATGTACATGAGTGTATGATAATCCGTAGCTAGTGTAAAAGTGTAGTATTACATCAAATTCACCAAATAGTATGTTCTAAACTGCTAAGCTATTGCTTTTAGAAATAAGGCCTACCTCTTTGACAATTTTGATTCAGTATCACTTTTCAAAATGGCTGCCAGAATGGATAAATTGATGTTAAATGACCTTAAACTATTGTTTTGCATTGTAAATGACCATACTATGTAATACCAATACCCTCATATCTAATGGGACATCATTCACTATGTCTTTGATAAAGCCTAGGGGCTGTAGATTTAGTTTGAGTATTTTATAATATCCAAGATGGCTACTAAAGGTTAAAACAACTGAGAAAAAAACCAGTATTAGTTCATTGTTAGTGTTACATTAGATACGACCAAATTACTATATCTACAGCAGTTAATTCATCCAGTAAACGTATCTGTATATATGACAAGGTATAATTAAACGGTATAGACTCCATTTTGACAATGTGATGTTATTAAGATGGGCATTTCATTAAAATTACCCCCTAATGGTCAATAAATCTAACTCCAAATGGTCTAATTAATTACCACAGGTGGCCACCAATTGATCAAAATATGGATTCTGTACCATTCAATCATACCTTGCCACATACAGATACATTTACTGGATGGATTCAAATCTGTAGATATAATCTTTTGGTCATATCTAATGTAACACTAACAATAAAACTAAACTGTTTTTAAGTTATTTTAACCTTTTGCAGCCATCTTGGATATTTTAAAAATACTCAAACTAGATCTACAGCCCTGTGACTTTATCATGGACATATATTGAATGCTGTCTTATTAGATTTGAGGGGTATTGGTATTACATAGTATGGCCAATTATAATACAAAACAATTATTTTAGGTCATTTTACATCAACTTAACCACTTTGGAAGCCATTTTGGAAAGTGATAAGAATCAAAATTGTCACAGAGGTGGGCCTAAAAAGCAATAGCTTAGCAGTTTAGAACATACTATTAAGTAAACTTGATGTACACTCTTACAATATCTATTGTGGATTAGCATTCACTCATGTAGACTTTGTTTACATTTACAGCGGCCATTTTGGTGGCCATCTTGGATTTAAAGTATGTTATTACAATGTAAATATACTGGATATAAGTTACTAGTGGTCAAATACATACATCTAATATTAAAACTATACTTTCATCATATGTTTTGGTTGATATTATACGATTTATGGAATTTCGACAATCTCTTCAGTCATTTTGGGGCCCATTTTGGGGGCCATTTTGTTTTTTTAAGTATGTTAACAGAGCAAATATACTAGATATGAGTTACTAGTGGTCTTATACATGCATCCCATCATTAAAACTATATTTTCATCATACATTTAGGTTGATATTATCCCATGTTATGGAATTTGACCATTTTTGCAGCCATTCCGGGAACCATTTTGGGGGCCATTTTGGGAGCCATTTTGGATTTTGAACTATGTTAACATAGCAAAAATACTGGATATGGGTTACTTGGGGTCTACCACACACATCCCATCGTTAAAATTATATTTTCATCATACATTTCGGTTGATATTATGCTATCTTATAGAATTTTAACCACTTTTGACTATTTTTGGCCATTAATTTGGCGGCCATTTTGGTTTTACAGTATGTTAACAAAGCAAAAATACTAAATATGAGTTTCTAGTGGTCTAACACATACATCCCATTGTTAAAACTATACTTTGATCATACTTGTTGGTTTATGTATATGCCAGTATATGGAATTTTACCATTTTTGGCGGCCATTTTGGCGGCCATCTTGGATTTAGGTGTGTTAACAAAGCAAAAGTTCTGGATATGAGTGTCTAGTGGTCTAATCCGTCAAACTTGGAGACAAGAAACATGAACACTGGGTGAACATGTCTAAAATAAATTAGAGGTCATCCAAGGTCATCTGAGGTCAAAGGTCATCCACAGGTCAAATCGTAAAAGTTGCCCGATTGACGTCAAACTTGGAGACAAGAAACATGAACACCGGGTGAACATGTCTAAAATAAATTAGAGGTCATCTGAGGTCAAAGGTCATCCAGAGGTCAAATCGTAAAAGTTGCCCGATTGACGTCAAACTTGGAGACAAGAAACATGAACACCAGGTGAACATGTCTAAAATAAATTAGAGGTCATCTGAGGTCAAAGGTCATCCAGAGGTCAAATCGTAAAAGTTGCCCGATCGACGTCAAACTTGGAGACAAGAAACATGAACACTGGGTGAACATGTCTAAAATAAATTATGTATATGCCAGTATATGGAATTTTACCATTTTTGGCGGCCATTTTGGCGGCCATCTTGGATTTAGGTGTGTTAACAAAGCAAAAGTTCTGGATATGAGTGTCTAGTGGTCTAATCCGTCAAACTTGGAGACAAGAAACATGAACACTGGGTGAACATGTCAAAAATAAATTAGAGGTCATCCAAGGTCATCTGAGGTCAAATGTCATCCAGAGGTCAAATCGTAAAAGTTGCCCGATTGACGTCAAACTTGGAGACGAGAAACATGAACACCGGGTGAACATGTCTAAAAAAAATAGAGGTCATCTGAGGTCAAAGGTCATTAGAGGTCAACCGAGGTCAAAGGTCAACAATGGGTTAATTTGTGCAATGAACACCGTGGGAACATGTAAAAAAATAATTAGCGGTCATCCGAGGTCATCTGAGGTCAAAGGTCATCCAGAGGTCAAATCGTTTAAGTTGACCGATTGACCTCAAACTTGGAGAAAAGAAACATGAACACCGGAGGAACATGACCCATATATGACCGTTGACCTCATTTAGTTGATCTCCCAGCCAGGGGGATTCGCAAGTCGTGACTTGCAGTATTTTTTTGGTCATGTTACGCCAATCAAACTTCGGGTTTTTTAGGCCTTATTCTCTTAAATCTGTTTTTACACACAGAATAGAGGTTATGGGTTCTCCAAAGATCCCAACCATCCAACCAATGCCATTGCTCCAAACAAGAGGCCCTACCACACCATAATTCCTGCAATGCTTACAGATGATAAGACGGGGGATTTATTGGCCAGCTATGGAGTGATGGGAAGCTTTTTCCAACCTCAAGGACATATACAGGTTAGTACTTACAGATGATAAGACGGGTGATTTAATGGCCAGCTATGGAGTGATGGGAAGCTTTTTCCAACCTCAAGGACATGTACAGGTTAGTACTTACAGATGATAAGACGGGTGATTTAATGGCCAGCTATGGAGTGATGGGAAGCTTTTTCCAACCTCAAGGACATGTACAGGTTAGTACTTACAGATGATAAGACGGGTGATTTAATGGCCAGCTATGGAGTGATGGGAAGCTTTTTCCAACCTCAAGGACATGTACAGGTTAGTACTTACAGATGATAAGACGGGTGATTTAATGGCCAGCTATGGAGTGATGGGAAGCTTTTTCCAACCTCAAGGACATGTACAGGTTAGTGCTTACAGATGATAAGACGGGGGATTTATTGGCCAGCTATGGAGTGATGGGAAGCTTTTTCCAACCTCAAGGACATGTACAGGTTAGTACTTACAGATGATAAGACGGGTGATTTATTGGCCAGCTATGGAGTGATGGGAAGCTTTTTCCAACCTCAAGGACATGTACAGTGCTTACAGATGATAAGACGGGTGATCTATTGGGCAGCTATGGAGTGATGGGAAGCTTTTTCCAACCTCAAGGACATGTACAGGTTAGTGCTTACAGATGATAAGACGGGTGATTTAATGGCCAGCTATGGAGTGATGGGAAACTTTTTCCAACCTCAAGGACATGTACAGGTTAGTACTTACAGATGATAAGACGGGTGATTTATTGGCCAGCTATGGAGTGATGGGAAGCTTTTTCCAACCTCAAGGACATGTACAGGTTAGTACTTACAGATGATAAGACGGGTGATTTATTGGCCAGCTATGGAGTGATGGGAAGCTTTTTCCAACCTCAAGGACATGTACAGGTTAGTACTTACAGATGATAAGACGGGTGATTTATTGGCCAGCTATGGAGTGATGGGAAGCTTTTTCCAACCTCAAGGACATGTACAGGTTAGTACTTACAGATGATAAGACGGGTGATTTATTGGCCAGCTATGGAGTGATGGGAAGCTTTTTCCAACCTCAAGGACATGTACAGTGCTTACAGATGATAAGACGGGGGATTTATTGGCCAGCTATGGAGTGATGGGAAGCTTTTTCCAACCTCAAGGACATGTACAGGTTAGTACTTACAGATGATAAGACGGGTGATTTATTGGCCAGCTATGGAGTGATGGGAAGCTTTTTCCAACCTCAAGGACATGTACAGGTTAGTACTTACAGATGATAAGACGGGGGATTTATTGGCCAGCTATGGAGTGATGGGAAGCTTTTTCCAACCTCAAGGACATGTACAGGTTAGTACTTACAGATGATAAGACAGGTGATCTATTGGCCAGCTATGGAGTGATGGGAAGCTTTTTCCAACCTCAAGGACATGTACAGGTTAGTACTTACAGATGATAAGACGGGTGATTTATTGGCCAGCTATGGAGTGATGGGAAGCTTTTTCCAACCTCAAGGACATGTACAGGTTAGTGCTTACAGATGATAAGACGGGTGATTTAATGGCCAGCTATGGAGTGATGGGAAGCTTTTTCCAACCTCAAGGACATGTACAGGTTAGTGCTTACAGATGATAAGACGGGTGATTTAATGGCCAGCTATGGAGTGATGGGAAACTTTTTCCAACCTCAAGGACATGTACAGGTTAGTACTTACAGATGATAAGACGGGTGATTTATTGGCCAGCTATGGAGTGATGGGAAGCTTTTTCCAACCTCAAGGACATGTACAGGTTAGTACTTACAGATGATAAGACGGGTGATTTATTGGCCAGCTATGGAGTGATGGGAAGCTTTTTCCAACCTCAAGGACATGTACAGTGCTTACATATGATAAGACGGGGGATTTAATGGCCAGCTATGGAGTGATGGGAAGCTTTTTCCAACCTCAAGGACATATACAGGTTAGTACTTACAGATGATAAGACGGGTGATTTAATGGCCAGCTATGGAGTGATTGGAAGCTTTTTCCAACCTCAAGGACATGTACAGGTTAGTACTTACAGATGATAAGACGGGGGATTTATTGGCCAGCTATGGAGTGATGGGAAGCTTTTTCCAA
The DNA here is from genome assembly GCA_035610835.1 of Ophiura sarsii. Lineage (NCBI taxonomy): Eukaryota > Metazoa > Echinodermata > Ophiuroidea > Amphilepidida > Ophiuridae > Ophiura > Ophiura sarsii. The sequence goes on along the minus strand of CM069451.1, from coordinate 68,998,913 downwards.
CCTCAAGGACATGTACGGGTTAGTACTTACAGATGATAAGACGGGTGATTTAATGGCCAGCTATGGAGTGATGGGAAACTTTTTCCAACCTCAAGGACATGTACAGGTTAGTACTTACAGATGATAAGACGGGGGATTTATTGGCCAGCTATGGAGTGATGGGAAGCTTTTTCCAACCTCAAGGACATGTACAAGTTAGTGCTTACAGATGATAAGACGGGGGATTTATTGGTCAGCTATGGAGTGATGGGAAGCTTTTTCCAACCTCAAGGACATGTACAGGTTAGTGCTTACAGATGATAAGACGGGTGATTTAATGGCCAGCTATGGAGTGATGGGAAGCTTTTTCCAACCTCAAGGACATGTACAGGTTAGTACTTACAGATGATAAGACGGGTGATTTAATGGCCAGCTATGGAGTGATGGGAAGCTTTTTCCAACCTCAAGGACATGTACAGGTTAGTGCTTACAGATGATAAGACGGGGGATTTATTGGCCAGCTATGGAGTGATGGGAAGCTTTTTCCAACCTCAAGGACATGTACAGTGCTTACAGATGATAAGACGGGGGATTTAATGGCCAGCTATGGAGTGATGGGAAGCTTTTTCCAACCTCAAGGACATGTACAGGTTAGTGCTTACAGATGATAAGACGGGTGATTTAATGGCCAGCTATGGAGTGATGGGAAGCTTTTTCCAACCTCAAGGACATGTACAGGTTAGTACTTACAGATGATAAGACGGGGGATTTAATGGCCAGCTATGGAGTGATGGGAAGCTTTTTCCAACCTCAAGGACATGTACAGGTTAGTACTTACAGATGATAAGACGGGTGATTTAATGGCCAGCTATGGAGTGATGGGAAGCTTTTTCCAACCTCAAGGACATGTACAGGTTAGTGCTTACAGATGATAAGACGGGTGATTTAATGGCCAGCTATGGAGTGATGGGAAGCTTTTTCCAACCTCAAGGACATGTACAGGTTAGTACTTACAGATGATAAGACGGGTGATTTATTGGCCAGCTATGGAGTGATGGGAAGCTTTTTCCAACCTCAAGGACATGTACGGGTTAGTACTTACAGATGATAAGACAGGTGATTTATTGGCCAGCTATGGAGTGATGGGAAGCTTTTTCCAACCTCAAGGACATGTACAGGTTAGTACTTACAGATGATAAGACGGGTGATTTAATGGCCAGCTATGGAGTGATGGGAAGCTTTTTCCAACCTCAAGGACATGTACAGGTTAGTGCTTACAGATGATAAGACGGGTGATTTATTGGCCAGCTATGGAGTGATGGGAAACTTTTTCCAACCTCAAGGACATGTACAGGTTAGTACTTACAGATGATAAGACGGGTGATCTATTGGGCAGCTATGGAGTGATGGGAAGCTTTTTCCAACCTCAAGGACATGTACAGGTTAGTGCTTACAGATGATAAGACGGGGGATTTATTGGCCAGCTATGGAGTGATGGGAAGCTTTTTCCAACCTCAAGGACATGTACAGGTTAGTACTTACAGATGATAAGACGGGTGATTTAATGGCCAGCTATGGAGTGATGGGAAGCTTTTTCCAACCTCAAGGACATGTACAGGTTAGTACTTACAGATGATAAGACGGGTGATTTATTGGCCAGCTATGGAGTGATGGGAAGCTTTTTCCAACCTCAAGGACATGTACAGGTTAGTGCTTACAGATGATAAGACGGGTGATTTATTGGCCAGCTATGGAGTGATGGGAAGCTTTTTCCAACCTCAAGGACATGTACAGGTTAGTACTTACAGATGATAAGACGGGTGATTTATTGGCCAGCTATGGAGTGATGGGAAGCTTTTTCCAACCTCAAGGACATGTACAGGTTAGTGCTTACAGATGATAAGACGGGGGATTTATTGGCCAGCTATGGAGTGATGGGAAGCTTTTTCCAACCTCAAGGACATGTACAGGTTAGTACTTACAGATGATAAGACGGGTGATTTAATGGCCAGCTATGGAGTGATGGGAAGCTTTTTCCAACCTCAAGGACATGTACAGGTTAGTACTTACAGATGATAAGACGGGTGATTTATTGGCCAGCTATGGAGTGATGGGAAGCTTTTTCCAACCTCAAGGACATGTACAGTGCTTACAGATGATAAGACGGGTGATCTATTGGGCAGCTATGGAGTGATGGGAAGCTTTTTCCAACCTCAAGGACATGTACAGGTTAGTGCTTACAGATGATAAGACGGGGGATTTATTGGCCAGCTATGGAGTGATGGGAAGCTTTTTCCAACCTCAAGGACATGTACAGTGCTTACAGATGATAAGACGGGTGATTTAATGGCCAGCTATGGAGTGATGGGAAGCTTTTTCCAACCTCAAGGACATGTACAGGTTAGTGCTTACAGATGATAAGACGGGGGATTTATTGGCCAGCTATGGAGTGATGGGAAGCTTTTTCCAACCTCAAGGACATGTACAGGTTAGTACTTACAGATGATAAGACGGGTGATTTATTGGCCAGCTATGGAGTGATGGGAAGCTTTTTCCAACCTCAAGGACATGTACAGGTTAGTACTTACAGATGATAAGACGGGTGATTTATTGGCCAGCTATGGAGTGATGGGAAGCTTTTTCCAACCTCAAGGACATGTACAGTGCTTACAGATGATAAGACGGGGGATTTAATGGCCAGCTATGGAGTGATGGGAAGCTTTTTCCAACCTCAAGGACATGTACAGGTTAGTACTTACAGATGATAAGACGGGTGATTTATTGGCCAGCTATGGAGTGATGGGAAGCTTTTTCCAACCTCAAGGACATGTACAGTGCTTACAGATGATAAGACGGGGGATTTAATGGCCAGCTATGGAGTGATGGGAAGCTTTTTCCAACCTCAAGGACATGTACAGGTTAGTACTTACAGATGATAAGACGGGTGATTTAATGGCCAGCTATGGAGTGATGGGAAGCTTTTTCCAACCTCAAGGACATGTACGGGTTAGTACTTACAGATGATAAGACGGGTGATTTAATGGCCAGCTATGGAGTGATGGGAAGCTTTTTCCAACCTCAAGGACATGTACAGGTTAGTGCTTACAGATGATAAGACGGGGGATTTATTGGCCAGCTATGGAGTGATGGGAAACTTTTTCCAACCTCAAGGACATGTACAGGTTAGTACTTACAGATGATAAGACGGGTGATTTATTGGCCAGCTATGGAGTGATGGGAAGCTTTTTCCAACCTCAAGGACATGTACAGGTTAGTACTTACAGATGATAAGACGGGTGATTTATTGGCCAGCTATGGAGTGATGGGAAGCTTTTTCCAACCTCAAGGACATGTACAGGTTAGTACTTACAGATGATAAGACAGGTGATTTATTGGCCAGCTATGGAGTGATGGGAAGCTTTTTCCAACCTCAAGGACATGTACAGGTTAGTGCTTACAGATGATAAGACGGGTGATTTAATGGCCAGCTATGGAGTGATGGGAAGCTTTTTCCAACCTCAAGGACATGTACAGTGCTTACAGATGATAAGACGGGTGATCTATTGGGCAGCTATGGAGTGATTGGAAACTTTTTCCAACCTCAAGGACATGTACAAGTTAGTGCTTACAGATGATAAGACGGGTGATCTATTGGGCAGCTATGGAGTGATGGGAAACTTTTTCCAACCTCAAGGACATGTACAGGTTAGAATAGTTTACTGTAAAAGCCAATATTTTCGTGCATTTTGGTATCATAAAAAATTCGTGATTTTTTTTTTCGCGGGCGACTTTCAGGAAGCACTGCATGAATGTTGATAACAATATTTTTGTGTGTTATAATTTTTGCGGAAAAATATTTTGCGCGAAAATAAAACCACCACAAATATTTCAGCTTTTACAGTACTTTGTGTCACCCTTTCCGTGTCCTTGTCACCCTCCCTGAACAACATTCTCTGTCTGAAAGATGTATGAGGGTTCACTGCTGCATTGCCATGCTGTGCTTACACCACTAATGCACTGTGGAATATCATGTCTGGTAAAAGTTTATCACTTCTTTTGGTACAAATTGAGAGGTTTTGATAGACTTTTTCCAATTCTATCAATTCATTTTGAGTATTACACATTATTATGAGTGTGCGCAATCGAAATCAAATACAAAATCGCAATGATTTGAAAATGTTGTAGTTTTAAACGACTGAAATTGGCGTATGGTCTGTCCTGAGTTTTGGGGCGTAAATAAAATGCCAAAATCACTACATCGTTTTCATCGCGTAATTTTGAAAAATGTAGTCAACCAATTTATGCTTAAATTTGGATATATTTTGCAGGAATGTCTTAAAAATAATATCTGTAAATGTCATACAAGTACGTATGGGCTAATTTAAGTTAGAGTCGATTGTTTGACCCAGTGTTGTCACTAGCCAGAATTTAGTGCCGGTTAATCTTACTGACGGCGAACGGAATAAGTGTTGCAAACGAAGTGCAGTGGATCATGGCATGGGATCTAGAGGCCTTCTTAATGGTTTTTTAGAGGTTATTAATGCAGGTTTTTTTTTGGTTTTTTCAGTGCCGGGTTTTTTACCCTTTTTTTAAGAGTGCTGGTCAGCAATCGTGAGTGCCGGCTCCTCCCGGCGGCCACCGACCGCCTTAGTGACAACCCTGGTTTGACCCCTAGTTTGCATGTAGCGTCTATGGGGAGCGCATTGGTGGTGTATACCTTAAAACCTTTCATTCATTCATTCATGAACCAAAACTGCAGAGAAAATAATTAATACATTACACTTCTAAGAATATCCACATGAAACTATTCACATGGTACTGAAGTATGGAATTATCCAGGGAGTACTTTGTGATAAGGTGACGAGAAGAAGAAAAACTTGTTGTACGGGCAAACAGACCTCTCAGGCAGGATCGGTCGGGGGTTTCATGTGTTTTATTTTTTCTTCAAAAAATGTTGGGATTTTTTGGTGAATTTTCAACTTTTTTTGAATTTTTCAATAAAATTCAAACATTTTAAACGAAAAGCAACAGCTTTCAAAATGTTGATTTATATTTGTCATAAGAATGCATTGCCAGTCTTTAGTGTAGTTTAATCATCTGTTGCATGCAATGTGCCAACAAAATCTTTAGTGCCAACCACACTGGTGCAAGATTATACAGGATGGAATGAGCAATCAGATCATAACCTCTCACTTTTGTATAATACACAAGCTATTGTCGTCCTCATTCTCATTTAAATATTTTTATTGTTTACTTCACATAGGTTTTGCTAAATATGCTAGAATTTGGAATGAACCCCCAGAGAGCCCTTGATGCACCTCGTATCAGCGTTCAAGTTACGCAGGATGGATGTCTGGATAGGGTATGCGTAGAAGATGGCATCTCTTCCCAAGTTGTTGAAGAACTACGGACCATTGGTCACGATGTTCTTGGACCATTTATGGGTCATGACAGGTGGTGTAAATGTAATTTTGGTAGAGGTCATGTGATCACCAAAGGCAACTGGTGGGATAAATGGAATGAGGAGGAGTCGAACAGGAGATCTCCAGCAGGTGGGGAGATACTGTGGGGAGGTTCAGATCCTAGGAGTGATGGGATGGCTATAGCACAACCTTGATTCCAGATTGACAAGAGGGTTAAAATTAGAGAATAAAGGTATTGTTTTTAGACCGTACCTGTGTTATATTGTCTGACATAAATGCGGACGATAGTATTATTTTAAGTAGAACAACAATGCTGTAGGCGGAGTTATTCTTTGTTTTATGTCAGACAATATAACACAGGTACAGTCTAAAAACAATACCTTTATTCTCATTCTTGAACAATCATACTTAAGACATATTTATCAAAGAAATAAGTACATTTTATTGTCCACATTTGACAACTTTTACCCCTGCAAGGATCGAATAACCCACAAACATTCCATCCAATCCCATGCGATGAGTACACCATGCGTAAGCGTCACGGCGCCAGCATAAGCGCAGGAAAGGTGCCAAAGACGCAATGCAGTAGTGCGCGTTATGGAGCAAGCCATGCATTGTGAATGTCGGACGCACTGTTAAAACGTAAGCCCCACCTTCCCGTGTTCAATTGTCTCATCTAAATGTTGCCGATTTCTCTGAGAACCAATGGGATTGCTTAAACTCTCCTAGCTGTTTAAGAATGATAAATATAACTAATTCTGGAACTTTCAGGTTTTACAAAAACACTTGTAAATTGAATTGATAATTGATAACAATATTATGTGCAGCTTAAACACCTTACAACTGTTGCATTTACTTTGAAACCATCTCACTTTATCAGGTAACTGACCCACTGATGATGTTGGGTCATGTGATGGATAAAGGTGGCTTAGAATACCCCCAAAGGACATGATCCCAGGTGTGTGATAGCTGAAATTGTAGTCCTCCTGTCTTGTTCAAAGAAGGTGACTCAACCCTCTCCAAGATGGCTTCTTTCGCTCCTCACTCATACCATTGACCCACATGGTCAAGGGTTATGATATCCTCAAACTTGTAATAAATAAGTATAACCTGAGTTCTTTAGATTAGTGAAAACCTCTGAGTTCCGTTGATCCAACACATGATCTAACATCATCAGCAGATCAGTTGCCTGTTGAAGTGTGATGGTTTCACATGCAACATAGCAGTTGTAAAATGTAAATTCCAAAATTGTCTAATTTATCATTTGATTTACAAACTAATGACTGCAAACATTCATCATATCTTGCGCCAAACATTTTACAGAAATAATAAGAACAAATATGGGTTTTCTTTTTACATCAAAATATGTTGATGGGAAAAAAAAGCTTAAGTGATTGGACCATACACCTTCAATTGCTGCCATTTGTAACCCTGTTGGATTACATCACATGGTAGCTATTACATACAGGGCCCTTATAGCACTAACCCTCAATTAGTAACATCCAATCACATTGGAATTTGAATACTGCCAATGTAACTCTTGGGCCATGTTTTGTAGGAATTATCCTGTTCTATAAAACACTAACTAACATGCAAGATCAGACTGATGGAATTACTATGCTACAATCAAGGAAAAAAAGGTTGGCACACTTTGTTCCAATTAGAGAAAAAAGTGCCCCCTCTCCCGAGGCAATGTTGATCCGAGCCACATGTCATCAGAAGCCTTGGTAGCTCCCCCAACATTGATTGATTGGGGGTGGGGAAGGATAAGAGAAAGGGGGAGACCACTGCTATATAGCTATCAAAGATTGCTATGTCCCAAGTATGTTCTCAATTGCGAGCACATGTATAGTTGTATTAAATTGTGTCAAGTGTGCCAACTATTATTTTCCTTGATTTTAGCAATACAGCACTGGCAACTCATGTTTTGATAGGGAGTTATGTTAATATGGCAACGGTCTGACCTTAAGAATGGTCAATTCCAAATGGGAATATCAAACTCTGAAAAAGAAAAAACTATGTATGAATGGAATATTGTGTGCAATTTATGCCTGTCAACGTTTGATAGGTAAAATAATATCAGAGTGGTATTATTATAGGCCAATATTCTTTTTTAACTTATGACATAATTCCATATTAAGGCTGAATCTGAAGTGTGTGAAGATGTATATTATTTTACAAATATAATAAAGTAAATATGAAAAGATAAGTGTTAAATTGACACCCAAATAAATTCCACAGCCCTGATAGTTCTCACCGTATGCATGCTTTTGTGAAGGGCTGAAAAGTACTTTGAATATTTTGATATTGAGTATTGAGTAATTGGATAATTCGGATCATTAAAAACTGTTATGGTTTTGAAAGCCTACATACTGTTACTGACCAAAAACATGAAATAGACATATGGAAGTCTTTTTCAGAATGTCATAATCTTTGTAGTAATAGCTTAAAAATATGTGCCGCAATCCCTTGATTGTGGGAGCATATCACATTTTGTCATGTTGTTTGAAGTTTGAAACTTTTGAAGTTATTTCCAGTTTTTATCCTTATGCAGTATTCTTTTTTAAAAGTCTGTATTCAACTGGCTGTCCAAAAGTCGCCCCCAACCATACTTTAAAATCCAGTGTTTTAGTTTAGAGACAGGACCATACCGCGGCTTGTCGGCCAGGGAGGCAAAGGTATGTCAACTCGATGAGACAATTTCATCTCTTTTTCCCTGATGCGGTATTTCGAGCCGGGGGTCTGCCCCCATGGTTTGTACAGCCCTGTTTAGAGACTTCCAATATATATCATTTTATCATCTCAAATTTAGATTTTCAAGATATTTTTAGTGCAATTTTTGTGCAATAAAATCCGTCATATATTGGTGTATACCAAAATGATGTGATCGATGAAGCTTAATGTTTGACATACCCTAATTCATCCATCAGCTGATTCCAGAAATATGTAAAGGGGGAGGCACATCAGAATTCTTAGAACGTCCTCTCTTTGATTTTCAATCTTTTCACTATTTTAACATTACCATGCCGCTTGAAATGTCTTCCAAACTTCAGATTGTAGATGAGTCTGCAAATTATATGTACATACATTATCAAGAGAGTAGCACCATTAGATATCTAGGGGTAAGGAGATTTGTTTGAAATCTATCCAAAAATTGGAGAGAAAATATTGCTGGGGAGGGGGGTAAATCAGTGCATATCTTGTTATTGGTAAAGTAAGTCACACCAATCATTGAAACAAATCTGTCTTACCACTTCAACAAATTCCTTATCACCTCATCCCCGGACAAGTAATGGTGCGTCCCTATATGTAGTTGATAGTCTATTACACTTCCACGATACAGTGATGTCACTGTGTCATTCACTGATTGCAGTACATACATGCGTGTCCGTGTGGCTACCCAAGGCACTGGTACATACATGCATGTGTAGGAAGATAGAAGATACATACATACATGTGCTTTAGAAATTACACCTTAGAAGTTAGGGACGCACCATTAGATTTTCAGGTGGGGGTAGGAAGTTTTTGAGAAAGAAAAAATTTCCCCCTCTATGCAGGCAAAAGAAATTAAAAAAATCCCCCCCTGGGATGAGTAAAAAAACAAACCTCTACTCAACCCAACTCAATATGAAGGAATACCTAAAAAAAAATCCTCGCCTTTGGCGGTGCAAAAAAAAGTGTCCCCCCCCCCCCCCCCCCTACGACGGCCAAAAAAAAAAGAGAATCCTACCCCCTTGAAAATCTAATGGTGCGTCCCTTACATCACCGTCCAGAGGAAGGGAAATAGACAACATAGTATCAATGATGTAAAATATATATGGTAGTAAGTGCAATTATGTAGACGAAACAGTGCAAAAAATGATTTTTATACTTGTATTCATTTCAAAGTACTCTGATTGTTTGAATCATGAACATATTTATAGAATAAAACAATAGAATTTAAGAGCTTTTTCATTGTTGTTAATTGAGTAATATTTCCAGTGTTCTGACAATTGATAAACTCCATTTTCACACCCATCCATAGCCTTGTGAACTTGGGTTAACTTCATATCACACCATCTACAGCCTTATGTACTTGGTGTAACTCAATATCCCGTCCATCCCTGGCCTTGTGACCCAGGATACTGGTAGTACTCCATATCACACCCATCCCTGGTACTCCATATCATACTTATCCACCTGTGGGGTAATACCAAGATTGGAATAGCAGTCTATATCACACTCATCCATGTACTTATGCAGTTGAGTGTTGCTCCATATCACAACCATTTCTGGTCTTATGACCTGAGATGGTAATCCATGGCACACCCATCCTTGTTCTAATGACCTTTGTATAGTATTCAATATCATACCCACTGCCCATCCCTAGTCTTATGAACTTGTTGTAACTCCACATTACGCCAGTCTCTGGCCATATGACCTGGTGTGGTACTCCATATCACACCCATCCATCCATGAACTTGGGTTAAACCCATACACCTATCCAAAGCCTTATGAACTTGGAGTAACTTCACATCACACTCATCTCTGGCCTTATCACTTGGATTAGCCATCAATATCACATTCCTCCATGTACTTCTGACCCAAGTGGGGCTCCATATCACACCAATACCTAGTCTTATTACCTGTTGTGGTACTCCATATCACACCGATTCTGGCCTTGTGACCTAGGGTGATACTCCATATAGCACTCACCTATGATCTTATGAACATAGACTATATATCACAACCATCACTGGCCTTATGAATTGGGATAAGTCCATATCACACTCATTCCTAGCCGTATGACCTGGTTTTCCATATCACACCCATCCATCCATGGCCTTGTAAACTTGGGTTAACTCCGGCGCATTGTGTTTCCTTGCGGTTTGAAATGCGTCTTTTAAATGCCTGTTTATTATTATTATATCCATCCAAGGCCTTGTGAATTTGTGGTAACTAAATTTTGCAACAATCTCTGGTCTTATGACTTGGAGAAGCACACCATATCACACTCTTCCGTGTACTTACGCCATTGAGTGTTGATCCATATTACAACCCCTGGCCTTGTGAACTTGTGTGGTACTCCATATAGCACCCATACATAGCCTTATGACCTGGGGTAATACTCCATATTTTTTTTTTGTTTTTTTTTATATAATGCGCAAATGTGAACAATAGCCCAACAGACATTAACAAGGTTAATGACCAGAGTGATTAAAAATCAAACTGGTAAGAGAGCTCCGAAAGGCCAATCAATTGGTTCACTGCAACTCAGAAAATATGCATAAATCAAGAAACACAAATGGGCAGAGGCTAAAAATGCCAATGAAAGTGACATAAAAATAAGATAAAAGCACAAACATAGAGAACAACATCAAAATATAAACTAAAGAAAAATAATAATTTCTGGAGGTTTGATGGGCATCAAGAGAACCTACACAACAAACTTGGGAACTAAAACTACCAGGAGCTGCCTATTGTCACCTGTTGGGGTGTCGCCGTAACACCAGCCCATCTGGCTACAATCATCTCCCCCAATCAAGCATTAACCTACACTTAACCCATGACCACCATGTCATTATTATGTATCAGTCAGATGTTGAAAGGACTTGAATGAAGGGTGTCATGAAAGCTAGCTATGACAAGTTAAGAGTTTGAGAGAAGATGTCCGTGCACACGGCACTTGAAAGCCTGGATTCCAGCTGCTGAGATGTTGCCAACACTATCGTCTAGACTGTTCCATAAGGGAACAGCAGTGTGAATGAAGCTTCTGTCTAAGCAGCGAGTTCTGGCTGTCGGCAGAATCACACCCACACCCACATCTGGCCATTTGACCTGATTTTGTACTCCATATCACACCCATCCATCCAAGGTATTACGAACTTAGGGTAACTCCATTTCGCAACACTCTCTGGTCTTATGACTTGAAGTTGTATTCCGTATCACACTCATCCATGCACTTACGCTGTTGAGTTTTGCTCCATATCACAACCATACCTGGCCTTATGACCTTGTGTGGTACTCCATATAGCACCCATGCATAGCCTTATGACCTGGGGAAATACTCCATATCACACTCATTCATGTAGGCCTACTTACCTGTTGAGTGTTGCTCCATATCACAACCATGCCTGGCCTTATGACCTTGTGTGGTACTCCATATAAAGCACCCATCCACGGCCTAAAGACCTGGGGTTGTACTCCATATCACACCCATCCATGGACTTATGACCGTGGGTATAAGTACTCCATATCACATCCCATAACTTGTGTAACTCCATATCACACTCCCGGGTCTTATAAACTTGGAGTGGTACTCCATATCACACCCAACCCTAACATTGTGACATGGGTGGTACTTCATATCACACCCATCCATGACCGTACTAACTTGGTGTAATTCCATATCACATTCAAACCCAACCTTATGAACTTGGAGTGGTACTCCATATCACATCCAACCCTAACGTTGTGACCTGCGGTACTTAATATCACACTCATCCATGACCATACTGTATTTTTGGCCTTTACTCTGGAACAATCTTCCAGTATAAAACTCTCAAATATTGTAGTGTTGACAGATTCAAATACTTGTTTAATCTTACTTTACTCTTTTTTATGTTCGTAATCATGGTAACTTTTTTCATAGATTCTTGAAAGGATCTATGCTGTTTTGTATGTTCTTTCATGATAATGTATTACATGTAGTGTTTTATGCGATGTTTTATGTCGCGCCTTGAGACTTAATTGTGTAATACCCTTTCCCATCATGATTCTATTGCAAAGATCCAACGCAACAAACAGAGCATGCCGGACTACTCAAACTCCAAGTGCGCCCTCTCATTTTGTTGAGAGTTTATTCCATCATAATATTTGAAAGTATTCTCTTTTGCTTGGAGTTTCATTTTGACAAAAGAACATTTCTTTTGTTACCTTTCATCTTAAATGATATTTTAGTACCTTTAATTTAGCAAATTATTCCCGTGTTTCTTATAGTTTCAAATATTCTCTATGGTGTTACATCTTACTATACATATAATATATTTCCTATATTATTTCAAGAACATCCTGTTTATATATTTAGTAAATGCTTCTTAGGTTTTTGTTTTTTTAAATGATATAATGATATTAATTAGTTATGTAGTTATTTATTATTTGTGTGTGTGCTTGTTTGACGAGTTTGTTTGTTGGAGATTGCTTTATTGACTGCTTGATTGATTGATTGCAGGCCTTATAACCTTGGTGTCACTCCATATCACACCTATCCCTGGCTTTATGCTCTTGGTGTAACTCCATATCACACCTATCCAAGGCTTTATGACCTTGGTGTAACTCCATATCACACCTATCCAAGGCTTTATGACCTTGGTGTTACTCAATATCACACCTATCCCAGGCTTTATGACCTTTGGCGGTACTCCATATCACATCTATCCCAGGCTTTATGACCTTGGTGTTACTCCATATCACACCTATCCCAGGCTTTATGACCTTGATGTTAATCAATATCACACCTATCCCAGGCCTTATGACATTGGTGTCACTTCATATCACACCTATCCAAGGCTTTATGACCTTGGTGTTACTCCATATCACACATATCCCTGGTTTTATGACATTTGGCGGTACTCCATATCACATATATCCCAGGCCTTATGACCTTGGTGTAACTCCATATCACACCTATCCCAGGCTTTATGACCTTGGTGTAACTTTATATCACACCCATCTCGGGTCTTATGAACTTAGTACACTTCATATCACACCCATCTGTGGCCTAATAATCACACCCATTTCCGGATCTTATATTATGGCCCGGTGGTTCTTCATATCATGTCACTCCTTTGTCGTATGACCTGAGGTATAGGTCGTATGACCTGAGATGCTTCCCCATATCAGTATGTTGGGCCTTCGTAACTCTGGAACAATCTTCCATACAGTATAAAACTCTCAAAGACTGTTGACCAATTAGTCCGTTGGCAGAGCCATTTGACCTCAAAATGAAGTATGCGGGAAGTTTTATGATTGTTTCTAGGTGACTTTGACATGCTGATTTCAAATCTGGATGATGCCAACTCGTAGATGTTGAGCGTTTTGAGAAATAAGGGGGTAAAGTTCTGTGAGGGGGAAATTTTTCAAAATGACTCTACAGACACCAACTAATATATCACACTGTAGCTCTTTGTTTACTGATCACAAAAATATATAGTTTGACATGGTTATGACTTATATTATTGAAGTTATAAGGCAAAGGTCATGTTGGGGTCAAATATAAATACTGTCCAAATCACATAAATAAGGTGTCAAATTGTTTGTCTCGCTTCATATATTATATAGTTGTAAATGGATGCTGCAATTCCTCATTTCCATATTATAAAATGGCCGCCATTGTCACTCAACGGGTAACTGAAATACACATATATCAAACATGTCATACAAAGACATCATTTTTACTGATAACAAATTGAAAGTGAAATTGTATTTAACGCATCCATATCATATCAACCCCTTCAATTTACAATCAAAATAGTCACCTTCAACACCAAAAATCTCCCGAAACACTTTTGACAACTGACTATGACAATTATTATATCACCTTACACACAAAATATTGTGCATAATACAGGGTGTCCCAGAAAACCTGCAACTTATTTTGGCGGGGCTCTAGTTTCACCTTTGAACATCGGAATGCAGCGATGTTTGCACTTTTTGAAATCTGTAGAATGTTTTCTGTTTATCTGTGAAAAAATAATTACGATTGCTAGTTTTGTTTTCAAATAAGATGTGGTCAAAGGAAGGTATGTGTGGAACACGTTCAACCGATTTGGCGATAATCGATGACAAATCCAATAATGTCCTAAATATTGTGCGTGAAGTCTTAGGGAACGTACATTGTTTTCACATGCTAATGATTAATGTTATAAAACGTTATTGCTATGAAGAAATAAAAATAAACATACATGTGTATTGCCTAAATAAAAATGTTAAAACGATGGCAGTTTTCTTCTCGCTGATGAAAGAGTTGTGACATACTGTGCGTCTGAAAGCTCGAACCAAGTTCAGAAAGCTTCCCAAATAAAATACCCGAGGAGAAAAATCTCATACCGTTCAATTATTTAGAGGAAATGTTAACAAATATTAACATTTGGACTTTATAGCAACTATAGACTGATGGATAGTTCAGGTCGCCGTCGAACAGCTAGTGAGAACCATTTCGAAGAAAACTGAGGTTTGCCACGCTCTGAAAAATGAACCGATTATATCAGCACAGATATCAAGTCCTGATCCAATGTTACGATTTCTACAACCAGTCTTTTTATTTCATTAATTTTAATAAACGTTGATTGTTAAATTTTAGGTGAATGTAATTTTAATTAACAAACCAAATGATGAAAGAGAGTGCGCTCCAAAGTGATTCACCCCGGGGATTCACCGGGCTCCGTAGCGGTAACATCGGTTTTATCCAAATCGGTTGAACGTGTTCCAGGCATACTAGACTATGCCATAGTCTATTTTGTTTTTAACCTTTTCTTTTTTTTGTAAATTTTTTTTAAAAATTATTTCTTATTCTTTTTTACTTAAACCATTTATTCAGTGTCTGGCCCGTTGTCTAATATTCTGCATGCAGCCGCGCCAATGAGTAAATTCCTAATGTTCCTAATGAGGGCAGTATTGTATATGTTCTGATAATTATGTCGCTATTGATATGATCAACAGAGGGCTCCCTTTAGTCCACCAGTAATCCCTTTAGTCCACTAGTAATACAGTGATTGCTCCCGCACACTAAAACCGACACGCCCCGAGTAAAAATACTGACGAACTGACGAACTCCGATGGCGAATGGTGAATGTAAAACTTTAACGGTGACAAGTAGGAGCGCCCTCACTTATAATACTGCCCATCTATGTTGTTAATGGTAACACGTGAGGGCGCCCTACATGTACCCTCACTTCTAGGTACTGCATTTAGGACCCGATTTAGGACTAATGAATACGCTGAAATGCTGATAAATAATCAGAAAATGGGATAGATAGATAGATAGGATAAAAAAGAGAAAAAGAAGAAAGACTAAAAACAAGAAAGAAAAAAAGGACTACAGAGTAGTCTACAGGCATACCTGCCTTTGATCGCGTCTCATTTGAAAACCAAATAAGCAATCGTAATTATTTTTTCAAAGGTAAGCGGAGAACATTCCACAGACTTCAAAAAGTGCAAATATCGCTGCAATCTGATGTTTAAAAGAGAAACTAGAGCCCTGCCAAAATAAGTTGCAAGTTTTCTGGGACACCCTGTATGTGCACGTACACAACCGCATCTTGATGTTGCGCAGGGTTGAGCTGAAGCACATCCACAACATACCATCTTCAGAATTTCATCTGGTGCTGCTGGTCTGTCTGGTGGTAATTGTACTGGGATGAGAGTCTTTGTTGGTTCATCACGGTTCTAGCCATACTTAATTGGACCGAGTGTTGAAGGGTCTGATGAATCTGCAGATAACTATATTGAAGTTTGTAGATATGCCAGTTTGACATTTTCGGTAAATGACTCCGTAGTTGGAATTGATAGTAGTTTGGGTGCACTTGTGGCGTTATCCCATATTTGATGTCCAGACCTGGAAACGGAGCTCT
The DNA here is from genome assembly GCA_035610835.1 of Ophiura sarsii. Lineage (NCBI taxonomy): Eukaryota > Metazoa > Echinodermata > Ophiuroidea > Amphilepidida > Ophiuridae > Ophiura > Ophiura sarsii. The sequence goes on along the minus strand of CM069451.1, from coordinate 68,982,901 downwards.
GACATATTACTTGCGGCTTGGCTTCTTTTGTGTTGTGACAACTAGCATAGAAGAAGGTAGCCTGTTGAACCAGTTCATGGGTAGAAGAGTTAGTGTTGGCAAAGCTATCGACGTTATGTTTTCCTGTTTTGAGTACTTTCAACACTGTTGTCTTTGCTATTCCCGATAACAGAGCAACCGTATCACATCCTGATAAAGCGTGGCAAGCAGGATAATGTTGTTGGAAACATCTGCTGCTTTGCTGACTTACCAATGTCAATCACCGTTCTTTGTGTGTTGAACGATTCCATCAGAAGAGTGCAGGTTAGGGAGTAACTAACATAAAATTGAAGAAGTAAAAGAAATACTTCAGTATCATCACAAATCACCTGAATATTATGGGGACCACCCCGTTCTGCCACACTGAGGGTCTGATGTACAAGGACATGAACATCTGCTTCTTCATGGGTATTTTGCAGAACATCCCGTGGAAAACGAATCCTTGTCTATACAATTTCAACCGGTACTGGGTTACGACCTTTTATAACTAGTCTGGTATGAGCCTGCTGTTAAGAGCATCATCTTGCAGAGTTATGCAATATCAATTTAGGATGCACTATATAAATCCAGATTATTATTTAATATTTTATTAATTATAAAATCAATCACTTGTTCTCAGTGACGCTTAAAGATTAAACCGAGTAACCAGAATGTGTACAGGGGGCGAGGGGGGGGGGGGGGGGGGGGGGGGGGGGGGGGGGGGGGGTAATTCAAACATAATTTTAGAACTCATCATCCACATGAGCATATCACTAAGGGTCGTCAAACATTCCATCTGCTATATAAAGCTATATAAAACGACCATGACTAAGTGACCTTTACGTTGTAACGGGTTGTGTTTAAATGGTTTTTTTTATATGTATTCAGGTCCAAATATCTAGAAACACTGAAGGATGACAAGTTGGCATCATCCGGATTTGGAATCAGCACGTTTTTGCAGTCTACAATTGTAAAAACAATTGTTAAAAGAAACCCGACCATGATTGACCTATATATTATTGGCAAACGGGCTGTATCTTATGTTTTTTTGTATTTAAAAGATAATGTTATTCAGGTCCAAATATCTAGAAACAATTAAGGATGACAATTTAGCATCATCCGGATTTGGAATCAGCATATTTTTGCAGTCTAGAATTGTTAAAAAAATTGTCAAAAAAAACGGCCACGAGTGACATTAATATTGTAAAACGGGCTGTATTTTACGTTTTTTGTATTTAAAAAATAATGTTATTCAGGTCCAAATATCTAGAAACGCTCAAGGGTGACAATTTGGCATCATCCGGATTTGGAATCAGCACATTTTTGCAATCTAGAATTGTTAACAAAATGTCCCGCATACCCGATTTTGAGGTTAGGGTCAAAATCGTCTCTGTGCCAAGGGACTAATTCAAATGTTCTGTTAGAACATACTGGTTTAATCTTTACTTTACTCTTATTTATGTTCGTAATCATGGTAACCGTTGTGTATGTTGTTCTTTACATGATCATTTATTAGTGTTTTTATGTCGCGCCTTGAGACTTCAAAGCTTTCAACCCAACAGACAGGGCCTGCGACAAACTAAAACTCCAAGTGCGCCCTCTCATTTTGTTGAGCGTTTATTCCATCATTTTTGAAAGTATTCTCATTTGTTTGGTGTTTGTTTTGATAAAAGAAAAACATTTCTTTTGTTACCTTTCATCTTAAACGATATTTGAGTACCTATAATTTAGCAAATTATTCGCATGCTTCTTATATATTCAAATATATTCTTTATATTTGCTGTTTCTTCTTACTATACAGAGTGAATCAAAAAACATTGTGCACGATTTGAAACGGCCATTTGACCTTGATGCGTGCATTGAACCATGAATTCTTTGCTATCAGTATGAAGCGTTGTTAAGTTAGTTTATCCTCCCAAATAATGAACGTAATCGACTGAAAAATAAGCAAACTGTGGCAAGTTTTGTAAACTGACCGCATTTTTCGCCATTCCTATGGGATTTACACAGTTAAGACATACATTTACATATTCTGCAGCATGGTGGTATGGAGTGAGAATCTTGCTTGTAGACTCTCTCCCCATATCCTCTTGTTTTTAACGGTTCTCATTATGTTTCGTATTATTTCCAAAATAAATGATTCTTATATTACGTAAAAGAATAACAGTGCACCACATTTATGTAAATTTGTTTGTTCGTTTGGCCTTGTGTGTTGGGATGTTTGTTTGTGTGGGTTTTTTTTGTTTGTTAGGGGTGTTTGTTTGTTGTTGGGTTGTTTATTTGTTTGGGTGTTTGTCCTATTTTTTATGTTTTATAGTATTGAAAACCGAACACCCTGTAATTATTGAGAACCATTATTATGTTGCTCAACACTTTGCAATTTTGTTTTTTGTTTTGTTGTTGTTGTTTGGTTTGGTTCGGTTTTTGTTTGGTTTTGTTTTCGTTTTGACAACTAAACTTTTTTTGAATTCTATGATTGGTAAACTTTTCTTCTTATTTGATATATGTCAAAAAAGGTCTGGTGTTTCATTTGATAAACAGGAACAATCCGTGTTCCTCTTTCGTTATTAACTCAGTGGCGTAGCCATAGGGGGGGGGGGGGGGTGTAGGGCGATCGCCATGTGTCCCCAAAATATAATAGTTTTGTGTAGAAGCTTGTTTTAAACTGAATTGTAACTCAAATCAATAAATCATAGCAAAAATAAATGTAATATCACACATTTTCGCGTGCTAATGCGCCCGTTTTTAGTCGGAAAAATCGTGTCGGTTCACTTTCGTTTCTGCCCCCCACCCCCAATAAGGAAAACCTATCTACGCCACTGTATTAACTACTATGAAGACTTATCCTTTGTTGAATTCTAAAAAACGGTTTGGATATCTTATTTTTAAATAAAAACTATCCTATGGTTAAGAAGATGATCTCATGTGTTTCTTTTTTGTAATAAAATAGAGCGTGAAATGGAATGCATGTGTTATGTCGCACCCTATATGAATGACTGTATGGTGCAAGTGTTATGTCGCACCCTATATGAATAACTGTATGGTGCAAGTGTTATGTCGCACCCTATATGAATGACTGTATGGTGCAAGTGTTATGTCGCACCCTATATGAATAACTGTATGGTGCAAGTGTTATGTCGCACCCTATATGAATAACTGTATGGTGCAAGTGTTATGACTGTATGGTGCAAGTGTTATGTCGCACCCTATATGAATGACATGGTGCAAGTGTTATGTCGCACCCTATATGAATGACTGTATGGTGCAAGTGTTATGTCGCACCCTATGACTGTATGGTGCAAGTGTTATGTCGCACCCTATATGAATGACATGGTGCAAGTGTTATGTCGCACCCTATATGAATGACTGTATGGTGCAAGTGTTATGTCGCACCCTATATGAATGACTGTATGGTGTAAGAGTTATATCGCACCCTATATGAATGACTGTATGGTGCAAGTGTTATGTCGCACCCTATATGAATGACTGTATGGTGCAAGTGTTATGTCGCACCCTATATGAATGACTGTATGGTGCTAGGGTTATTTCGCACCCTATATGAACGACTGTATGGTGCAAGTGTTATGTCGCACCCTATATGAATGACTGTATGGTGCAAGTGTTATGTCGCACCCTATATGAATGACTGTATGATGCAAGTGTTATGTCGCACCCTATATGAATAACTGTATGGTGCAAGTGTTATGTCGCACCCTATATGAATGACTGTATGGTGCAAGTGTTATGTCGCACCCTATATGAATGACTGTATGGTGCAAGTGTTATGTCGCACCCTATATAAATGACTGTATGGAGCTAGAGTTATGTCGCACCCTATATGAATGACTGTATGGTGCAAGTGTTATGTCGCACCCTATATGAATGACTGTATGGTGCAAGTATTATGTCGCACCCTATATGAATGACTGTATGGTGCAAGTGTTATGTCGCACCCTATATATATATAAATGACATGGTGCACCTGCAATGCTGTACGTTTGTATATAATTATATAAAGTACAAATGAAAACGGGCAGGCAAGAGCGACATTCAAGTCCTGACGAAATTGCAGTTATTTCATTTTGGATTGTTGAGTTTCGAGAGTCCTTCCTTTTTTTAAAGTTTCACAGCAGGCAAGTTGTAGCATTATAATCTGTAAATTCTAATTTATACTGCACAAAATGTATTAATTTTCATTTAACAACTTCCGGATGAATTTAAATAAAAAGCGAAATAGAATACAATGATATGTCTCCGATGACAATTATTTATATATAACAGTTGTATAATTGCTCTGCGAATGCAATTATCAATTCCATTATACATTGTTTTATTCATATTTCCCAAATAATTACAATTTTGAACCCTGCATTTGTTGCGTAATTAGATATTTAGTTGTGTAAAAAGCGCCAATTATATCAATCATAATTGATTACTTATGCTTAAAAAGTAACTTGGTAAGACACTTAGATTCAGCAAAATTAAAACATACACAAATATATTCTGTACCTTTTTTTTAATGCTTAAATCTCTGCAGACAATCGTGTTTTCAAATTTTTGTATGAGTAAAATATATATAAAAAATGTATTCAATAAACGACCGAGTGTCCCAGAAAGTAGAGCGTTAATTAAGGGGCGCTTTGACGTCACGGATGCTACATGTACTTGCTGTCAAATGGGTACCCGATGACTAATTTAACGAAAGCCACTAGAGTCAGGTATTGAAGAGAGGAATAACCGTGAACTTGCATTTGTAACTGATAATCATTTGAAAATGTTGTGTGTTGAAAATTAACAATCAGAGAAATTAACAATCAGAGAAATGTTCCGAAATTAACTAGACTATCGTTCAAGGCAAACTATACTAAATCAGACTCTTTGGTTAAAACGCTTTATAATAAAATTATTTATATGCAAATTGTTGAAGTAGGCTCATTGTTGTCTACTCTCAGTCTTATTTCCCCTACGACCCCATTCTTAACATACATAAATACACCAAATCTACATAATGTAACAATTTATTGTTTTTACTTTCAAAAAATGGTCTCATCAATACAGAAAGATGTTATTGAAGGCTAAGCACATGTAGCTATCTATTACTAATGCAAAGCATTACAATGCCTACTGAAATACTGATAATCCTATTGAAATTAATGTGGGAATAAATAGTTTGCACTCAAGATCTCGGTTATGATCATGGAATGGACCATCGATTTGTATCGGATATTACTAATTATTAATTAATCAGTGCAATTTAGGCATTTGTTATAAACAAAACAACAGCTACCGGTATTCATGAGATTATGCTATTTTATTTTTGAATGGTTGGGATGGTCTGATAATGTACAAATGGTTGTTAATATTTAAATGCACAGTTAGTAGGCCTATTCAAAGCTATTACAAAACGCGATTTTGATAATTAATTGAAAGACCCATAATATCCGCACAATGTACCTGGCAACCCTGGGTATAAGTCAAGATGCAAGCTTCTATATTCTACTGCTAACTGTCCGTTCGTTATGTTTTGCCAACCTCGGCTTTTAACACTGCAACACCGTTAATGCATGTAGATAACGGGGAGCTATATTACGGAGAAGAAAAACACTGCTTCCATTTTGGCGGTGACAAAAAAAAGGTTCATGAATAGCAATTTTTCAATGCAGTACCATGGATAAAGGAACATAGCCGAGTATTTCATCAGGATATATTTGACGCGGAATTGGTCACATTTATATGAGCAGACAGTTTTTTCAAGGAAGATTCGGTCTATTCACAACGCCGGAGAATATTTTATCTATATTTATCAGCAATCGCCTCAATTCATTGGCGAGGTCACGAAGACGACCGTGTATGTATAATATACACGCTCTCACGTCGTTCATCAACGGCATGATCTACTAGAGCTATAGACGATATGATATATGATGATGTATGCAATACGACGGGTCGTGTAAGCGTGGAGATGCAATAAAAGGCTACCAATTTGTGAAATTCTGCACACATATTATATGCGGTTTCATTATTACCAGGCTGTTTTAGCATTTATTAACGTTATATTACAACTAGTTCCTGTACAGTGGTATTGAACTCTTGTCTTTGTGTATATAGCTATGATATGAATACAACGGCCATTCGTCAAACCTCGAATACTATGAATGGCTTGTCAGCCATGAATAGCAGTAACCCAGTTTCTACAGTCAGTGCCCCGGGGGGAATGCAGGGTACCAATAACAATCAAGCAACACCGGCGGGAACACCTCCACCAAAGGGAATCCCTCCAGCGATAGCGGCAAAACCAAAACATGTTCAATTGACAATGACGACAACGACAGGGGTGGTGAACCGTCCAACGACGACTGGTACGGAGACTAATGAAGATGGGAGAAAAACGAAATCTGCATTGATTATGGCACAGGAGCCTGATGATTCCATGGCGAACGGACAAGCTCATACAGCTCGTACCATGGTATTACGAGCTCAAAGTCTCTCAGAACTCATGATGGAAGAACAATATCTATTGAGGTTATTCTATTATTTCACGGCATGCGAGAGGTGTACGCTAGCCCAAGTTTGCAGTAGATGGAGAAGCTTTGCCTACAATTCTAGATATTGGAAACACGTGACACCGATTCTTCATAAACGGGATCTTTACGATGACACGGAAGATGGCGGTAAGGTATTCACATCTCTATCAAGCTTTGAGCTGAGAGGTTTTGAGTCAGTTTGCCTGGTCAGTGTGTCGGACTTGGACATCTGTGAGTTCATTGACCATTGTCCGAAGACAAAGAAGACTTTGAGAGGCATCTCGTTAAAAAGATCCACGGTGACGGATGCCGGGTTGGAAGTGATGCTGGAGCAGCTCGGGGCTGTAACTGCTCTAGAGCTGAGTGGTTGCAACGACTTCACCGAAGCTGGTCTCTGGTCCAGTCTTCAACCACGGATCACCTGCCTTAGTATCAGTGATTGCATCAATGTTGCCGATGAAAGCGTAGCAGCCATTGCACAACGCCTACCAAATCTTCGAGAGTTGAATCTCCAAGCCTACCATGTGACCGACAGTGTGCTTGCCTACTTCCCGGCTAGACCCAACGGTCCTATGTCGGTTCTCAGGCTGAAGTCGTGTTGGGAGCTGACCAATCATGCGGTGGTCAACATCGTCCATTGCCTACCGCAGCTGAATGTGCTGAGTCTGAGTGGCTGCAGTAAGATCACCGATGAAGCTGTGGAGCTTATCGCGGAGAATATGAATCAGATCAAAAGTCTTGATCTCTCTTGGTGTCCAAGGATAACGGACGCAGCCCTGGAATACATCGCCTGTGATCTACCAAAGCTTGAAGAGCTGGTTCTCGATAGGTAAGACATTAAGTTTGAACAATGATTTAGCACAATGGGATGGTACCGCTTTCTATTGAAGAACCTGTAAAATATTACCCACTCATGAGGGATGTATAGTGACAACTATATTCCCACGATATGACGTTGAGATCATGAAAGGTCTTCTATTTTCCAGAGGCAAAAGGCCAGGTGAAAATAGATAGACCGATGTCTAAATATTATATGGTAATAGTGTTTAGCGATCGATATAGTTTTATGGACCAACTTAGATTTTTTTGAGCTGGGCAATAGTCAAAATTATTGCCCAACTTAATGCAACCAAATCGACATAGCAAATGCCTTTACAGCCAATGCAAATCATTGTCAAACTGGTTTTAAGAAAGAGTTATTTTCAGAATTTACGATATTGATACTGTCTTCATCGATTCTTTTAAAACTGTGCAATTATAACAGACAGACCCAAACAGGTCTATTTTCATATAATCATTTTGCAAAATGGCTTTTTATTTATAAACATCAAATCATCCAACACTATCTAATTTTGTGCACGATATCATTGGAAGGGGACGAAAGAAGACAAACAAACTTAATATCGTCATTAACACGCACTCTATATTTCACGTAAACTTTGACCAAAACAAATTTGTTGATATGCTGATGGACAGTTTCGCATCACACATCTCAAGCATCAGCTGTCATCTGTTGACAATTGGACATCAGCAACTACCAACTGATGATGATACATGTAATTATGTTTGTTAGCAAATTCGTTTCTATTCGAAAGGTTAATTGTCTATTTTCTCATCTCAGAGATAATTTAGACACAGATCGTAGACAACCTATATTTATTTGGCCTCATAATGCCAAGATAGGTTTACATATCCATAGCTCTATATCGTTTCAGTGCATTTTGTGCCCTCATTACAATTTAACTTGCCCGTGTGCCCCCTCCTCTACCCCAACAACCCTCCCCTCTCACTCCCTTGAAAATGTCTGGTTACGCCACTGTTTACTAAAAGATAAATATATATATTCAACCATGTTGTATATTTTTATCGGGACACTCTGTAATGTTCTTAAACTCTAACGGTTAATAACCCGGGCTTTCGACGAGATGCAAATCGGTACCTCAGGCAAATCGGAAAGGAGTGGCTTTTATTGCGTAGCATCTACCTGATTAAAATAATGATCCATATAATATATGATAATAATGCTTTACAAACTTCATAATTATCTTGTCTGGCGATCTGATTACTGAAAATGATGTATAAGTGTAGTCATGTATTGTGGATTTCCCTTAAATGTGCGCTATATCGCCACATGTTTTCGACTGGATAGTTTATATGAAGAAAGAGCCACACGCGTGAAGATTCTTGTATGTCTTCTCCAAAAGATCCTAAGGGAGTACACTTTATTAATTACCTCTATCTATACGCCATAATTAGGGGCACGCGCTTAACGGCTTAACCCTGAAACAAAATCAATTACACTCGGGTTATAGACTTAAGTTATAGGGTTTCCCAGAGCGGTGACGTCATCGACCACTGACGAGTCAGAACAATCAATGTAGAAGCATTACATCATTAACACGAGTCATTCGAAATATGTGACATTTTCATAAATATTTAAAATTAAATTAAAATTAAAATGCATAAAAGTATAGACGAAAATGTGACAAATCAATACAATTAAAGATAAATAATGTAAATTAAATGTATTTTTATGTCAGAAAATATAGTCAAGACATGATCTCTTCAATAAAACTGAAGTTCATCCCACGATCTTGGCTATCTAATTAGGAAGTGACACATCCCTATATGGGCTACAATTAACATGGTAACATCAACACATAATTTGTCCTTAAAATGCATAAGGCGTCATCATCAGCTGATATACGTGTGAATTAATTATGCTATAGATGTAATGTATCATAAATTCATAATAACTCATAATTGACATTAAGGGATACATACATGCATTTATTTCAGGGAAGGTTGGGATATGTATTTAAGATTTTTCGCAGCATGTGATCCTAATAATTGAATTTGACCCATATTTAGACCGTAGGGATATGTTAAAGGTAAAAGAATCTTAAGAAAAATAAGTTATGCAGCATAAAGCGAGAAAAAACGATGACATGGTCACGACAAGGCCGCGTTTATCTTTCAGTAAGTCATGTACTGAAAAATATAGGGTGGGGAAGGAAAACAATCGTTTGATTAGGTATAAAATCTTACTGCCTATAAAGTTATTAGTGATAGCAAATTAGTTACAATATAATTATAATGATTATAGAGACACCAAAACTTCATCCTAAAACCTATGAGGGGGTATCAAAAAGTTCTTGACATCACCAAGAAATAAAGGAGCCAGAAACTTTTTTTGATATGTGACCCTTCAGACATCTTTAAAAAGTCACTGTGCAAAGTCACACATTTCTCCCACTTTTTATTATATGTCTACAGACCGCCATTGTAGAGATCCTCGGATTGACCGCCATTGATTGATCCTCAGATTACCTTAGATTGCGTTATTCACCAAAACAGCAATAAATAGTTTAAAGTTTTGACAGTAAGGGGTCAAAGGTCATTACAAACCAGCTTGGTGACAATAATCTTATGGGTAACATGGGGTGTACACAGATTGACCTCTAATGACCCTACGTGACCTTTGACCCTTTTTGTCAATACTTTATTAAAACCATTTATTGCTGTTTTGGGAATAACGCAATCTGATGATCAATCAATGACGGTCAATCTGAGGATCTCTACAATGGCGGTCTGTGGACAGGTAATAAAAGTGGGAGAAATGTGTGACTTTGCACAGTGACTTTTTAAAGATGTCTGAAGGGTCACATATCAAAAAAAGAACTTTTTGATACCACCTTATATTGTTTGTAATTAGATTTTTTTCTTCTTTTTTTCTTTCTTGTATCCTTACATAATGTACGTGTCTTAATGGGCTATTTCAGAAAATAATGATGCATCAGATAACTTGACATCGGAATTCCAGATGTTTTTCCCACCAATTTGTCAATGGAATTCCATACCTTTTTGGCACATGTTCTTGGAATTCCAGATTTTTTTCACAATTTACCTATCGACCCCCTATAGAGGACATCGGAATTCCAGACTTTTTTCACACCAATTCCATACTTTTTTGAAGTTTGATCTGGAATTCCATATACTTTTCATGGAGGGAGTCATGGAATTCCGGACTAAACATAAATAAATTGTCCCATATAAGGGGTGGGGTCATTATTATCTGGAATGGCCCAATGTCAATATATTGAATGAAAGTAAGCAATTGACATGTATGATTATAAAAAAATAACATGGATATATTCAATTACCTGCCTTATCCAAAGAAAGGTTTATTTACATCTAAATGTTTTCGTTTTCACCATCGCTGGGGAATTTGATATTGGGCTAGTCTGCTTAAAATCCATGCATTCCTAGAGGAGACATTACCTAAATCTTTCCCACAGGGAGAGATATTTCGAATGGGGGATGGGGTTACCTACATAGGCTACCCGCATTGGTGACTTCATTTGAAATCTTTACACTCCCTGTGTGTAATGTTATGGTCATGCATTCCATAGGGTGTATGGTTTTCAAATGGAATAGCCTATTTCATGTTTGGTACAAACCAAAGTAATACAACCCAAAGGTTTTTTATCATGATTTCATATTGAACTCATTTTATAACACTAAACATCACACGAATGCCCTTTACGCTTTTAGTTTTGGGCTTACACATATACAAATACTTGGTAGCTATCCAAAATTAGCACTATATCATTGATTAATCTGATTAACGTAAAGGGCAAGGATACTGATCAAAATAGCACATTATGTGTTATCAAGCAGTTAGAAAATTGGTAAATTAAACCTCCGGATATGTTCGTTCTCGTATGGTTTGAACTTAATGGCTCAACGGCCACAAGTGGGTCAATGACATTTTAACATAAAGGATAAGGCCTATGTAGCTGATACATACAGTGTCTCAAAAATATTTGCACTTGGGTAATATAGATTTGGTTTAACTCTGACAAAAGTAAGTTATTAAAGGGTTTCTGCAACAAGGCATTATTGTTAATCCTTTTTGTGGTTTGTCTTTAATTTGATTCCGATTGGACGCTTCATCAATTTGAAGAGATTAAATTAAAACAAAACAAGTTTTAGTTTGTATAAATTTAACTCAACTCCTAACATTAATAAACTATTTTTGACTTTATCACTTCAAGCAAGAGAGACGCTATATTTAATTCATCACTTTTTAATTGCAGTACATTGTAAGGCCTACATTTACATAATTACATAGTACACTAGTATGAGAGGTAAATTGGTGCATATTATGCAATACAAATTGACGCGTAAACTAACTCCAACTTATATTATACTCTAACATGATAACTCTCTAACTCTCTAATTCATAAAATATAATATGTATTAAATATCCTTCACTCTAGGTTAGACTGAAATATCTCCCTTCTCCAACCCACCCCCTCCCTATAAATGGCAAACAAATTGCAATACCCCAAAACCACCAGTCTTATTATGTATATAATTAAACTGAGAAATGCCAATGGACATTTTAATATCTATACAAAATGGAGGACCGAATTGAGAGCATATCGTATTTTCGATGTACCGGTATTGGGAAGATGTTATACATTGACAGGATTGAGACCCAGGGCGAAACGTTGATGAATAATTCATCGTTGTAATTAAGCAGCAAGCGCGACAAAAACGTTGGAAAGTATAAATTGGACCGTTTTCAACAACCTTTCAGCAAACACGGATATTGGAAAGTGCTCATAGTCCCGCGACCTGGGTTGCAACTGTTATTCTGATTCGATGAATTGAGAGATATGCCCCTGCCTTAAGCTTACTAAATACATTGGATGTATCGTTTGCTAGCGAAAACAGTCCTTAGTATATTTGCTTCAAGTTAACCATATACACTACAGCATCAGATCCATAAAGTTAAAAAAAGACTGACTGGTAACAACAGAGCCACCGATACGAGCCGAACGATGGCCAATGATATCGTCGCTGTTCTGACATAACAACACATCACAACAGAATTAAGTAAAGTGATGTGTCGTTATGTCAGAACAGCGACGAATTATATAGCCAACTACCCTATTTTTCATGTTTTTATTGTGTGTAACAAAAATGCCGCCAAAATAATATCAGAAACGTTGGAAAAAAACAATTCCCTTCTTCTTTTTATGAACCCCTATATCCTGGGCATGATATAAGAAGAAAATTATCCCATTAGTCCTATAACATTCTCAATTCTCCCACTGCATGCCAGGTGCGGTAACCGAATAAAAGTAGCACCATTTTGCCTCATACAATACTCATGATATGGTTATCTAACATGCACCATAAAACATCGCCCTTCCAAACACCTCCCACACACAGGATCCATTAGATTAATCGGAACTAATGCACTCCTACTACCGTCGCTGGCCATCAATTCAAATAATTCTAAATCTAAAAATGTATTTCAGTATCGGTTACACAGATATCATGAAGAAAGAAATTCACGGTATCTTAAATACCTTAAATCTCATCCCACGCTCATGGATTTGTTTCTTCTATAGACGACGTCTTCGTTTCCAAACCGAAAGAGTACGCGTGATAAATTTAACGAAATGTTATTCAATAAGTTCTAAACCTCCAACCTCATACAAATGTCAAACCAAGGGTTTTGTTCTCATTATTCCCGTACAATATAAATTGATCTTCATTTCAATATAATTTTTTTATGTGAGGGTAATAAACCAAATTCTGAAGAGAGAGCTCCAGACAACGTCAAAAGTTGTAAGTTTTTTCTGATATAGGCTAACCTGTTTAAATAAACTATCAATGCGAAGAAACCCATGTTATTTCTACATTTGTGCCATAGATTTTTTTTGTCCATTTCTTACACCGAATCTCTATTTTAGGTATGGCTAAAATCATAGCTGAAAATAGTAAAACTCCAATGAAAACGAAACTTGTATTCTAGGCTAACTCAATTCAAAATGCTACTTGCTGTTTTTTCCTAAATCTAAGTTCTCGACATGTGTGATTTCACTTAGCTAGAATCGGTATCAGCCGGGTATAAAATGCTACTCAGAGGGTAGAACATTTTGAACGACCCTCGTAAAATATACATTCTAAACACGACGTCATCTATTTGCATATAAAAATAGCAGCAGCTATGTTTTCCGAATGCAATCGCGTAATGAATGCGTTAAAGAAAGGCTCTATTCATGTCAAAATATTCTGTCCTGACTTCTAAGACACTTTGTCAATGCACGGCACGACTAGAATACAAAACGGTGTATGAAAGTGTTTTATGATTTCTGTCTTGAAAATTAATGGGTGTTTGTATATTTGGTAATGGGTCCAAACGGGTCCAAATGGATCCAAATGTATCCAAATGTATCCAAATGGGTACAAACGGGTCCAATATAGATCCAAATGGGTCCAAATAGATCGAAACGGGTCTAAATGTAACACAGTTTGTCCAGGAAATGCAAAAAAGGAAGGTAAATATACAAACACGTGCGATATATTATTATTATTGGCAGCTCGTCCACCACGGGCATTTCTGGTTTTAGGTTGGGCGTATCGATAAAATGCGTCCCAATCAGAGGTGGGGTGTGTGTACAGGGTATATAACGGGTCATGACTTCGTATAAAGTAATTCCAGTAACCACGTTGGGGTGGGGTGGGGGAAATAGTATAGTATAGTATGAGTTGAGGATACAGGGGGGGGGGGGGGGGGGGGGGGGGGGGTAGGTATAGTATAGTATGAGTGGCGGATACAGAGGGGGGCGGGCGCCCCCTTAAAATTTGACAATAATAAAAACATATTTAAAAAAAATAATTTAAAAAATAATTTTAAAATATTTTAAAAATATTTAAAAAATAATTTAAAAAAAATGAAAAACAATAATAATAATAATAATAATAATAATAATAATAAAAAAATATATATATATATTTTTTTTATTGTTCTGCCATTTTACGCTAACATTGTGAAAAGTGGTCTACTTCTAACTAATTTGGTATGAAAACTCGCGCGTGCTTTGTTTTATGCTTAAATTGTCAATATTTGGTCTAGCGTAGGCCTAATCTAATTTGGTAAGAAAATACGCGACAAATTGCCAATTTGTTTCAAATGTTAAGTAATTTTGTTTGTTTGTTTTTTTGGGGGGGGGGTTTTGGGGGGGGGGGGGGAAGTGAAGGGGCAACAAATGTGTTAGGTGGGGAATGCCTGCCAACCCCCCAATCCCCACCCCTACCCCTTGCCCCAAGTTTAGCGCCGCCACTGAGCCCATAACAAACAGCTGAATATATTGCATGTTCGTCAAATTGAATCAGTGGCGCATGGCCTCATAGATAATGTAGATGAGAAACACGTGGGTGGCGAACCTGTCAAAATTCGAGACTCATATGTCAAAATGACCTACCCCTCCCCCTACAGCTGAAACTGAAATTACATGACCCCCTGCTAACCAATAAATAGCTTTTTTACACCCCCCCCCCCCCCCCCCGAATTTTGTTCACGGATACGTTGGCAAATTTTGTTTGTGGCCCTAAAGTCTGAACGGCCAATAATGATAGATGCCCCTTCTTTATTGTGTGAAATTAGTATGGTGAGCGCTTTTTAAGATTTCAGCTGCTGGCGGGAATAAATTGGGTAACTTTTACGATTTTCTCGGCGGTACATCATGCCTATCGTCGGTTACAACTATACCGTGCCCCATCCCCCCCACCCCCCGCCCCCAGTTTCCAAAAGCTGGTACGCCACTGTGAATCACTGCCAAAGGTGGGTAACCACCAGCCAGTTTGTGGGTATACACCACCATAGTCGCTTCCATGAAACGTGCGTTAGAAACCCGATGTTCAATTGCTTCTCCTGGGGTCCCTCTCCTTAGCTGGGATATTATTTTTGTTGTAAAATCTTCGTAATTTTGTTTTCTTTAATATTATCAAAATTTCACATATGATCGACAGTCCCAGTTTTTCAGAAATTTTGAATGTCGCAAATCACTAGCTTTTATAGTGCGTAAAAATCAGGAAAATCAGAGTTTCGGGCCGCTTTACACGTGTGATCAAGACTCACGCCCAAGAATAATTCGTGACTTTTTACATTTCAGATTACAATCGTGAAGGTTTCACTTCTTAATAAAACAAAATCTAAGACCTATGGTGATAATCTCGTCAAAATATTCACATTTGAAGCAGCAATCAAAGTTTTTTAGGGACTTAAGTACCCCTGCACCCTGGCCCGCGGAAGGTTATGGTGGTGTGTACTCTTGTGTACTACTCAATGGGCACATTTCTTGAGACCTGCTTCTAAAAGAGGGAACTCAAACTTTTGGATGTGGCAATTTTAAGGATGACTTCTCATGTAAAATAGGAAACATCGAGTTGAAATTCGGGCCAGCAATCAGAACATCTACCTTTAAAGGCATATTATGTGATTGTCCAGCAGGGGGCGCCCTCTATTCATGATTTTTTTTTAAAAGTAGTTGTTCTTGCAGATTTACACTCTGATAAGGAATCATAAATACTTTCTTTAGACACAAAGCGATACGATCCTAATTACTTCAGAATCATGGTTTAAAGAGTGAAAATAACCTGACTGATAGTCAGTGGTGGTGTATGTTTTAAAATTAGCAGTGTCATAGCGTGACCAGTAGGCTATATGGTGTTCACACGGGTGTGTGTGGGGAGGGGGGGGGGGTCTTGTTACATCCTGGATCATTTGATAGCGGGAGAAGGGGGGCATTGTGGCACACTTTTCCCCACACCCACTACAGGGATAGCACTGGATCAAAATGTGAGAGGTCCCATGACATTTTTCAGGACCCGTAGGACTTCAAAAAACAAATTTAAGAGGTCCCCCAAGAAATTGAGGGGTCCTGAAGTTTGGGTATTTGAAATTTTACTTTTTTTACGGGCAGTTTTAATGAATTTATATGGTGAGCAAAGGATATATAAGTAATTTACAGAATTCTAAGGTTTCCATTTCCATACATCGTCAAATTTAAGGGGTCCCTTCAATTTTGATCGGGACCCGCAAGTCTTTCCCATTTGATAGCTGACGCGTCACTATGATTAGAAAGTGAGAGGTCTAGGACGCGCAGACGCGTCAGAATGCGACCCCTGACCCACTATCCTCTCACTAATCTAATCTTAAATAGAATACAGATAATACTGTAAAACCAATTAATTTCGCGAAACTGAACATTTGTATTGGAAGTAACATGCCAGATCCGCGAAACTTAATGCCCGCTAAGATAGCAGTCATTTTAAATTCGAAAAATTAAGTATCCGCGAAATTATAGTGTTATACAGAAATTTAGAAATCGTGAATAAAAGAATAATGTTGCAGACAAACCCCGTTAAAGGTAGATGTTCCGATTTTCAACTTGAAGTTTTCTATTCTACATGAAAGGTCATCCTTAAAAACGTCGTGTCCCAAAATTTGAGATGCATAGCTATTATGGTTCTTATTTTAGACACACAAGATGCTGTGAACTGTACCCATTGCGTAGTACACAAACTATATCGGTGGTAACCACCGTCCATTCGCAGTAATTCAACGCTATTTCGTCGATTTCTCTGTCATTATACCGAATTAGGCCGTCAAATTTCAGTATGATGATGAGAAAAATACGAGCTTTCATATGATATGAAAATCTCCGTATGTTTGAAATAATTCTGTGTTACGAAAATGTGATCGGGTCATCTACCTTTAACATTCTTACAACGATATTGTTGAAAAATTAGAAAATATTGTTGCAAAATTAGAAAACATTCTCGCTTATTAGTTAGAAATATGAAAAATATTGAAAAATGTTGCATAAAAAATCTAAACATTCTTGCAAACAATATTGTTGCAATATTAGAAAACATTCTCGCAAAATTAGAGAAATATTTGCAAAAATACAACAAGTTTTCGAAAAATGCAGATATTTCTAATATTGGCGCTCCTAAGACACCGTACTTCAATCAAGGCTCGTTGCACTCCGGGATGGCGACGTGCTCCTTATAGTCGCAGATTATTTAATACCGAACATTCTGACCTAATTATCGCCGATTTTAAGCTTACAACCCGTTTCGATCTATTTGGACCCATTTGGATCTATTTCGGACCCGTTTGGATCTATTTCGGACCCGTTTGTACCATTTGGATACGTTTAGATCCATTTGGACCCGTTTGGACCGTTTGGATCCATTACCAAATATACAAACACCCGAAAAGGGGTAACATGGGCGCACCACACCAAATATCTTTCTCATTGAAATACGTGTAAAAGTGCCATATTTCAAGACACCTTTTCTACCCTCCGGTTACATTTATTGCATACTTGTCACCTATGACCATTTCAGTAACATCTCAACTTTAATTTAAGCCTTGTTTCATGAGGGGTTATTAAGCTAAATTTTCCGCTACGGACCTGCACACAGCGCCCTCACTTTTTCACGTTTTCTGGCATGCCTGTTCCATTTAGGCAGGTGCTTACGCCTGGGCACTATTTAGGTTGATAAATTAAAAATATCGTATTTTATCATTGTAGGTGCAACGGATAGGTCCCACTCGTTCATTTAAATACAAACATACCATCCCCGGAGAAACAAATTGCCCGAAAACCTCACATTACAAGCCTAGTCTCGTGCTTTTCCGGAACTATTATAGGATTACACGAATTGCGCATTGATTTGGTGTGGTGCTCTCACATCATACAATGCCGAGAAACACTGAAGCTAATGTGAATATTATTAAACGAAGAATAATATGTCAGGGATGTTGTGACGTACAGAAGACCTATAGATATAGAAGCATCTGCAATCGGTGATTTAAAAATTAATTGGTGTTTGAATTTTGGTTGAAGACATTAATAACATTTTTTTCTTTATGCTAGAAATATTAATACGTTAGTGGCAATGAGCAAAATAAGCAGACACCGGACTATTTACCTATATCGTATCGTATCGAACTCTCCATGCACTTGTTTTGCCTCGCTGTTGTTTTTCCATAAACGTCAACGAACTAATCATTAACGGCTTTACGGATTGGCTTCAAAAACAATCGACGTTAAACCGTCAGGGTGAAGACGCCATAGCCAAGGGCGTCCCAGACCCTTTTCATTGGGGGGGGGGGGGGGGGTGTAAAGGTCATCAATTGCCGACAAAGCCATTTGTGCCGACACTAAAAAAAATTTGCTCGCTTCGCTCGCCGGAATTCATACACGCATATTTTAAAATGGACTGTATGGTCAGAGGCGTCAATCCATTTTCATACACATTGGGGGGGGGGGGGGGGGAGGGGAGGGGGGACACAAGTTTGATAATGATAATTGAAATGTTAACATAAAGCAGCATATAGCGCTGATTGAATAGTTCTGGGGGAGCAAGGGCATATCCAGGACTGTTTTGATGGGGGGGGGGGGGGGGGTGGCAAAAATCCTCAAGCCATCTTGTTAATCTTAAATATTGAAACGTTGAAACTAATACAAAGAGCGCAAAATTGTGATTTTGAAAGGTACAGTATGACGTTTAAATGTCCTCCACATAACATTTAGGGCATAATTCTGTTATACCCTCCACACCCTACATTAGTAGTATGCGTCGTTCATGCACTGTGAATACCCCTGTGAAGGGTATAACAGAATTACTCCACATTTAGATTATTTGTTGTGGTTTGAGGGCCATTTTAATATTTAAACCTGCAGAAAATATGCGCGCTGAGCGCGCAAAATTTTTCAGTTTTTGAACTAAAATGGTCATGGAAAACTGTCTTGTTAAAGCTTAAATAATGAAACATTGATACTAATACGCGCGAAGCGCGCAAAAATTGGCATTTCCAACACTTACATGGTCAAGTATGACGTTTTTGACGGTTTAATATTGCATAGTTACATAAATATCAAGTCCAAATCCAAATCGTATGGTTTTGAGGGCCATTATAATATTAAAGCCTGTAGAAAATATGCGCGCAGAGCGCGCCCAATTTTTCAGTTTTTGAATTAAAATGGTCATTGAAAACTGGTTGAAGCCTTCTGATACTATAAATTAAGCTAAATATTGAAACATTGAAACTAATATGCGCGAAGCAAACGCAAAATTTTGCATTTGTAACACTTAAAGGTCGAGTATAACGTCCCACATATAATATTTGGTTTGGTTCGAGACCATCATTGTTGATACCTGTAGAAAGAATGCGCGCGAAGTGCACAAAGATTTTCATTTTTTAAACTAAAATGGTCATAGAAAACTCGACATATAGACCTATACCATTACGTGAGATAAGTGGCGTAACTAGACTTTGTTTTCATTTGGGGGGGGCAAAAAGGGGCAGTAACTTAAAATGGGGGATCCTAATGGGTGGCTCCATTCCAGTCAATTTTCGACTTTACACCTACTTTTTGCACGATTGAGCTATATTTCGGCTCTAACAAGCTTGTACCATAGAATATTGCATTTTGGGAAGACATGCGCGCGTAGCGCGCGAATTTTTTTTTCATTTGGGGGGGAAAGCGGGGGCAAGGGGTTCCAAGTGGGCTGCCCCCCCCCCCCCCCCCCCCCCCCCCCCCCGCTGGTTACGCCACTGCGTGAGATATCGATTGTGCCCCTGGTGCACACACAAATTCTGGTCTCGCGCAAATAACGACAGTTGTGCTTATTGTCTTTTAAGATTATAATTAAAATTATAATGATAATTTGCATTGTTCAAGTCGAAGTTAAGACAGAGTCTAAGCTCTTACATTGCATTGACACCTAATCGTTGGAGTTGGACTTACTTTTGCGATAGACTGATAGTGGGCTTGCAGAGTCTACAATCAGTACAATGAGAGCAATTTGCCTCATAAGTATAGGCGAATTATTTAATATCTCGTAACCTATGTGCCAACATGATTGGCCATTGGCGACATTATTGACTTGGGTTTGCATTGACAACGACAATGATAAAGGCCTAGTTAGTATAATTAAAGAGCAATACAGGTCCCACACATTGCCCGTTAGGCCTAGCCTATACTAATCCGACACAATTTTTTGCTAGGTGTCTTGACAATAAGCAAAACACTATTTGGGCCTATAGGCTGTTCATGTGCGCCGACATAAAATCTCATACAAATGGGCTCGTTCACACAGTGCCTACAAATTTATATGCCTACATTGCCTTTGTTCATTTTTGATTTGTGTTAACATAACATATATGCCGACACAACATTATCATTTGCGCATACGATATCTGTTATAGGGCTTTCTCCCCTTCTTTCCCTTTTCCTTTCTTTCTTTCCTCTTTCCTTTCTTCCTTTCTTCTTTCTTTCCTCTTTCCTTTTCCTTTCTTTCTTTCTTCCCTTCTTTTTTTCTCCCTTCTTTCTTTTTTCTTTCCCTTTTCCTTTCTCTTCCCTTTCTTTCTTTCTCCCTTTTCTTCCTCCTTCCTTTTTTTTGCCCACAGCCCCATTATTTTGCCGACAGATTTGATGAATGGGGGGGTGTGACACCCCCCACACCCCCCCTCTGGGGACGCCCTTGGCCATAGCGTCATTAAAAACGCCACATGGAAATTAATGGAAATGTTCCTGTCTCCATTTTCATACATGAAACGTTGTGCTTTATCAGTGCTATCTACCGTAGATAAGCAATATGCAGCATGCAGCGTGCAATATAAAGGGGCCTACACATGTTATCTCAATGTCCTTATTTTTAAGGTGTTTTATTTATTTGAGATCTCGAGACGATTTGAATGTATAGTGACCGATAATACACACAACCTGAGACCTACTTTAAATACTTTTCGAATCATCACTCATATTTTACAAATATCACTGACATGTCGTTTATTCATATTTAACAATTAAGGCCTTGTAAAATGTGTTAGCAATTGAACTCATGGTAAATATTTTATCATTGACTGAAAACACGTTTTCAATGCATGACATAACACAAAACAGTGAAAGTGATTTATTTTACATGGCAAAATATAAATGTATTATGATTAAAGACAACTTCTATAGATTATTTCTCATTGTGATAAGAAATAGGTCTAAATATGGAAAATACCGTAAAATACTGAAAAATTAAGACCATTGAAAAGCATCGTAACTCAATGTTACTAAAAACGGAATGAATTTATCGTTTCATTTATTACAAAAAACAAGGCTTTAATTGGGAAATATGAATATAACCAACGATTTGAAGTGTCTTAATTCGGTATAGTTCGACAAACAAATGGATTTGTCTTTTCATTTTGTTGGAACGTGGGGTTGATTCTACGAAAAAGTTTGAGGGCTAAACACTTACACCTACCGATATTTTAACGATTTATAATCAATTCGAAAACTGTTTCTTGCAGCACAAATTGGCCTAATATAGTCTTATTTCTAATTCACGCACGTAACACTCGTATCTTATACGCGAGTGTGTAATAAGAAATGTCACTCGGAATTGAAGAATGTTCTATTTATAGCCCGGCAAAATCCAGCTGCAATATTATTTCAGCGCGTTTTTTCTTCCACTTATTCCAGTGGAATAAGATCGGTCTCTGTCGTAAACGACTAGCTTGGTCGACAGCCTCATTGCAAGCTTGTTCATGAAATTTGTATGATGAATATCGATGGTCCACCTCTCCACACGCT
This sequence comes from Ophiura sarsii, assembly GCA_035610835.1. NCBI lineage: Eukaryota > Metazoa > Echinodermata > Ophiuroidea > Amphilepidida > Ophiuridae > Ophiura > Ophiura sarsii. The sequence goes on along the minus strand of CM069451.1, from coordinate 68,960,889 downwards.
GATCTCTAGCATATCTAAATTAGTATGCCTACCGCAAGATTTTACCTCGAGACTAAAGCAAGACGTATTCAAATAGTGTATTCTCCTTGTCTTGTTATAACCCTTTATTTTGTCCGTAACATTTGAGTAAAAGTTTGCAGAATGTCGAAATCTGGTTTACTCCCCTCAGAAAACCAATAAACCAAAGCAAATCAGAACAAATCAAATAAAACACACACAAAACACGATGAAATGGTTTGATTAATTAATGCCCAGCTGTAAATGTTTATAATGCTCATAAAAGTTAAGCAAAACCGGACGGACCTCGCTGTATATTGCTCCTACATCAATAATGTTGGTGTACTATCTCGGAAATTGCATGGTCGGTTGTGTGTTGTTAAAAACAGCCTTCGTCTCAAGAAACTTAGTTAGAAAATAAAATACAGTGTAATATCGAAATGTCCATACTCATTTTGTGCCATGGTTGTTTATGTTGCACAGAACGTCAACAAAAGTAAACATACAGTGGCTTTACAGACGGCTCCAAAAACAATCGATGTTAAGCCGTCAGGGTGAAGACGTCATAGTGTCATTATAAACGCCACATCTAAATTAATGGAAATCTTCCGTCTCTGTTTTCATGCATGCAACATTTATAAGCCTGATGTCAGTTGACCTATAAAAACATATGCTGATCTCGTTTAGGATTTTGATATAATCACATTTATATAATAGTTAAATGTACAGCACAACACACCCTAACGAAACGTATTTATATATAGACATAAAGCTAGTTGAACCTCAGGGTCCCAGTCTAAAGCAAGGCTAGCGAGATATCGGATTGAAATAATAATTCATTACAGACTGCAGGACGTGTGCTATGTACACATCATCTGTTTAATCTAAAACGGACTGTTCTGTTGCGCAGGGGCGTGTTGCTCTGCGAATATAAGACTGAGTCGTTGTAGTGCTTTATCAGTGCTATCTACCGTAGATAGCAATATGCAGCGAGCGTGCAGTACAGTCACAAGTAACCAGAAGTGACATCTTTATTTTTAGAGTTTTAGTTATTTGAGAAGTTTCAATTTCGAAGTTGTAGCAACGGATGAGGCAAAAAAGGTAAACCTACTTAACACTTTTCACGCGGCTATTAGTAAATTTTAAATTTATATTCATGTTCTCATTATTCAGAGAAGAAAATATAAATAGTAATAAATAAATAAAAACATGTCAGGAATGTTTGTGAGAAATCATAAGTATCGTCATGAACATAAATGAATTGATATTTTCATTCGATTGAAGACATTTCATTACATATTCTCATTATGTTAAAGAAACAAGCCTATGATAAACAATAGAGTTGTTTATGAAATAATCCTACACAGAATATAGAGACGATCTTCATTGTTTTCTAAAACGAATAAATTGTTTTTTGGTTTTGGTTTCAGTCATCTCATCTCATTACATCTTTTCTTAATTTGCCTTAATTGTAAAATATGAATTAAGAGCGTGTGAGAAAGTGTTATGAATTAATCATAGCTGACCATGTAAGTAATTGAAGCGTCTTAATTCGGTATTTCATGAATAACATTTCCATTAATTACTCTTTGAAAACGCTGTAAAATCAACTTAATGTTCAATTTTGTTAATTATTTAAAACCAAAATAATGTATTCCCCTTTTTTTCTCTTTTTTTATTTCTTTCTTTTTCTTCTTCTTTTTTGTGTGAAAAAGAATGACGTGTTTTATTTGTTCCAGAATGCCAAATACAACAATATCATTACACCATGCATCACGTTCATATTTCTTGTTTTGATTCGCTCTAAAAGTGTGTATACGATTCTCTCATTGTGGCAGAATTAACGAAGGTGTCCAGCAAGCACAACATTGTGCATTATAATATTATGTTAGAAAAATTCCCCTTATTAAATCCACACACGTCACCCTCGTATTTGTACGCAAGTGATGTAATATAATAAGACATGTCCCCTGTAATGTTCAAGAATGTTCTATTTATAGCCAGATTCCAGCTGCAATATTGCGCGTTTTCTTGTGGAATAAAACCTCCGTCGTATGAAACGAGTAGCTTGGTCGATGAACTCATTGCAGGCTTTCCCAAGACGTTTGTATAATGAATATCGATTGTCCAGGATCTATATCCACGCGTTGACCTCTACAGCGGCGGGTTTTCTGGCTCAAGATCAAAACAAGACATATTTGAAATGGCACAAAATTACCATCAATTGAACCGTGATTTTGTTTGTCTTGTTCTCACAAGTGTGACATTTGAAGGGAATTATAATTGCATTAAACATCAACGTCAAGTTTGTTTGTACCCCCTAAAATATTCTGGTTAAATAGTAATAGCACAAGTGCCACCGGTCCGTCACGATTTTCCTTTTGCAAATTCTATTCTTTATAATATAGGATATTTTGACAATTTTCATAAAGATGATAAAAATGAGTTGTTGCATCAAAAGCTGCGTACGCGGTCGTGGAGCCTTAGTGTAATTCCAAAGCGACGTAGCTACTTAAAAATTTCCTGACTATATTAAAATTGATGGTTTTGAAAATTCACGAGATTCTAAGCAAAACCAAACGGACCAAGTCGTACTACACATCAATTGTTAATTTCTACCTCGGAAATTGCGTAGGAGGTTGTTTTCCCCGGCTGTTTTAAAAAACAACATCGTCTTAAGAAACTTAAGAGGATTAAATACAGTAATATATTTCGTGTAGAAATCTCCATGAGATTCGTTTTGCGTCGTTGTTGTTTTTTCATAAAACGTCAACGAACTACTCATGCAACGACTTTACAGAGCGGCTCCAATAACAATCGACGTTAAGCCGTCAGAGCAAACGTCATAGTGTCATTAAAAACGCCACATGTAAATTAATGGAAATGTTCCTGTCTCCATTTTATACATAAAACATGACTAATATTCAATTGACCTATAGTCAGAAAACCTATGCTAATTGGGATTTTAATGCTCACATTATAATATTGGTTAAGCGAACAGCACAACACCCTAACAAACCTATTTATAGACATAGCGCTGTTGATCCTCAGTGTCCAGGTCTAAGGCAAGGCGAGCGAGATGTCGGATTGAAATAATTTCATTATAGACTGCAGATCGAGGTTTGCTATGTACACACATCGTCTGTTTTATATATAAAACGACCGGTTTTGTTGCGCAGGGAGGAGCCTTATGTTTCCTCTGCGAATAACTGTGGTGCTTTATCTGCGCTATCTAACGTAGATAGCAATATGCAGCATGCAGTTTGTAAGTTTGTATAGTGACTGGTGACATGAAAGAACACACTAGAAATGGAGGAAACATAATCTTTTAGCACCGATGGTTTAATTTATACAAGAAAATAGTATTTTCTGATGAACATTGATTTAACATATTATTATCAGCGTACTTTTTATTTACTTGATTCAAAATGGCAACGTTAGCCTAGGGGTCGTCCATAATTTTCGCCATTTACAGATACGTACAAAGCGTACGCAACAGGGGGAGGGGCGGTAAAAATATATCCTAATCGTACGTAACTTTAATGGCGATCTTGAGAGGTGGGCATTTTTTTATCAAGCCATGACATTTATTGCGTAAGTAACTTGAGGGGGGGGGGCGGTAAAAAGTTACGTACGCTATAATGGCGATAATTTTGGACGACACCTTACTAATCTAACCATATATGATGTGGTAATAATCACGTAAAATGGTACTCTATGTCATGTTGATATAAATATCTGGTAGAGTATTGAATATTTAATAAAATTGACGGCTGATTTATTTTCATAATTGAAGAGATATTCTGTGCATTGCATCTATTTTGCACATCATTTAATAATAATAATCATCATCATCATCATCATCATCGTAATAGTGGAATAAGGCGAATTTCTTTAGAAATAATAATTATCATAACAATAATAAAAAATAATAATAATAGCCACAAGGCACATATATCCATTAGGAGCGCTCAAGGCACGTAACACAAAAAAGAAAATAAATAGAAATAATATAAAAACAACAAAAATCCAAATCAAAACTTTCATTAGACAAAAGAAAGGGACATGTAATGGTACAATATTACAAAAATGTCTTTAACTTAAGGTGTGTTTTCAACAGTTTTTATATACAGGCATGAGAATGAAAAAACATGAAAAAAACTGAAAAAAACCTGAAAATGTGCGTGAAATCGGGCTAAAACGGCCAAAAACAGCCTGAAATTAAATGAAAGTGCGGAAATTTGGACCATAAAAAAACTGAAAATTCTCATGCCTGTATATAACATTTTATATTTGCAATTGGGGTATAGAGTAGGTATAAATATGTTTGACATTGATGGGGAATTAATATAATGATGTAATATAACAGGGTGTAACATGATCTGAGGCCACTATACACTTTATTTTCAATTTGCATCGCGTATGTCTTATCAGCATGTTCAGCAATCAACCGACTCGTCGCCATTTTGAATAAATAACCATACGTGGCTGGCCTGAATTGTGATATATTATTGAGAGCAAATCAAGATTTTGTAATATATTACTGACATCTCGGATCGGATGTACAATGTATATGGCACGAATACCCAAGGCAACCAACATGAAAGGACTGCAGTTATTTTAGATAACAATTCCATGGTAAAATGTTTATAAACGTAGCCTAAAATGTTATATTATGTTTGATTTCTTTTTTTAATATGAAGGTTGACGTAAAATACGATGTTGCATGTTGAATATATCACTCAGCTATTTTCGGATATTTATGATTATTTAAAATTATATTTAAAAGAAATCATTATTAAAATCCTCAAGAAGAAGCGTAAAAGCAATAAATTGGGGAGCTATACAAAGCAACTGAAGAGCCATTACGTCGGCTGTATGCAAGAGGGCCGTGAGTGACTTTTTGGGTAAATTTGAGTTTTCTATTAAAGGCATATGTGATATTTTCCGGGGGTGTCCTCTATCGATGATTTTTGTTAGAAAGTAGATTTTATTGCAGATTTACATTTCTGGTCATGAATCATAAAGCGATACGATTCCTAATTACTTCAAAATCATGGTTTTAGACTGAATTTAGAGTTTGAAGTAATTAGGAATCGTATCGCTCTGTAACTGAGAATATATTTATGATTTATGATCAGAAATGTAAATCTTCCAAGAAAATCTACTTTCTAAAACAAATCATGAATAGAGGGCGCCCCCGTGAAAAGATCACATCATATGCCTTATATTAAAAATACAGGTAAATACATACATTTTTAAGTTATGGTACAGGTCTGAAATCGGAGTAGCTACATATTTAATAAGGAAATAAGACACACACAAAACAATAAATACAAATGAAATTTTAGCACAAAATTCCTTCTCCTGAAAAATTTCAAAATGCACTAACGACCCTCTTGCATTGAGCCGACGATTTGTAACACTGCATGGATACATATGTTGACATCACTATTACTGCCATCATTATTATCATAATTGATATTCATATCGAATTAATGCATTGACTGTCGTTGCATCCGAACCCAAGGCTAAGTGGCGGCGCCGTTTTTGGAACCTATGACTGATTAATAATAGTATGCTAATTGCTAATCGTCGTGTACATTATGATGGAAATTGTAGGTGAAAAATGAAGCAGAATGTTAATGTCTTAAAAAAATGGTAGGACAAATGTTTTGCTTTCATGATTGATATCAACTATCAAACACACGAGGAATTCCCAAGAATCGTGCATATAACGACTATCGCAAGAATGATTGATGATGTACACGTAGTTAAGCAGTTTTTCCTGCGACTCATACAAATGATTAGCCTGTCTCGTAATTAAGAGAAAGGGAGTAATATTATAGTTGTCTAATTTAAAGGAGTAAATGAATGGAAGATTTATGAAGGAATTAGTTAATGTTTGACAATCCAAATCAGCCATTCTTGTGCCGGTACTCGCCCGACCCAAGACATCGTTTGAACATTTGGCATGTAATTGTGCCAGCACCCGATCGAGTTGTGGAAATGTTGTTATTCCTCACTGATAGGCTTTCCCCTCTTTACCCCCCCCCCCCCCCCCCACCCCTGATAATGGAGGCATACACTGCAAAAACACTGGTGTTAAAACCAACACCGACGGTGTTAATTTTAACACCACAGAAGTGTCCCAGCGGGTCCACACTTTTTGGTGTTGATTAACACCAGTCTTTGGTGTTGATGAATTAACACTCCTTTGGGTGTTGCTATATTAACACTGCCAGGGTGTTAATTTTACCCTCCTATGTTAATTTTTACACCTTCTGGTGTTAAAATATTAAACAATTTACACCTTCTGGTGTTAAAATATTAAACATTTTACACCTTCTGGTGTTAAAATATTAATGTTAGATAAGTTGAAGTACTTTAACAATAAAATGCTTGCAAATAACATATTTCACTGTTCAACAGTTCAAATTTATTAAAACTTGAACGTTTTTGAGAATTAATGTTCTTACTTGCCATTTAATTATGGAATGGTGCATTGCAGATCGAATCACTAGATCAAATGTATAAATATACAATCCAAAGTGTTACAAAACCAATATAACCCACCCCCGTGCGCATGTGTGGAATAGTGACACCCATGGGAGTTCTTCTTACACCAAGTTTAACACAAGAAACTTAACACCATGAGAAGTGTTACATCAGTTATTCCTATGGTGTTGACCTAACACCAACATTAACACCAGGAGCGTAACACCGGCTCAGTGTTGCATATTTAACACCGGAGTTTTTGCAGTGTATTAGAGAGTGAATGTCCCACTCTTTCATGTGTTGAAGGGTGCGTTATCACAGCGGATGTAGATTCATTGGGCTCACTAAACATTGACTCTTGCACATATTTTATTAACGCTATATTATAGAGGTATCAAGATTGTGTAGTTGGGATACCTGCTTATTTATTTAAATCTATTAATTAAGCCTATATCTAAGGAATTGTGGATGCGAAATGTTGACGACGGTAAGACGACAATGAACATAAACAATGGAGGAGAATTCGAAGCTTTAATAATACGTCTGTCCGAAACTGACTCACCATCGCACATTTCATCAACGCCAGTGCTGTCTACCGAAGACGTGCATGTGAATATATGTAAAGCCTATTGGGATAAAGACATCATGTCAATGAAGATTTGATATATTTTATTTGTGGCCAGGTCGTTGTTAACCCGACCCACTTAATGCTGAGACAGGTAAACGTGTCGCGTGCCATAAATTACACGCCCATAGCAAAGTGAGGTAACAAATATGATATGTATGTGACTATGACACAACCACTATCATGTTCAGGTGTTAGCTCATATATGGATGTATGGATATATCCGTTATGCCATGTATCATTTCAATTATACAATAATATACACTAACATTTTAAAGGTAGATGTTCCGATTTTCAACTTAAAGTTTTCTATTCTACATGAAAGGTCATCCTTAAAAAAGTCGTATTCCAAAGTTTGAGTTGCATAACTCTAATGGTTCTTATTTTAGACGCACAAGATGCCGTGAAATGTGCCCATTGAGTTGTACACAAACTATATTGGTGGTTACCACCTTTCGCGGTAATTCGATGCTATTTCACCGATTTCTTCGTAATCATACTGATTTGGACCGTCAAATTTCAGTATGTTAATTAGAAAAATATGATCTTTCATATGATATGAAAATCTCCATATGTTTGAGAAAAATCTATGTTATGAAAATGTGATCGGGTCATCTACCTTTAATTGTAGGCTATACAATGCTTCTGCACCGGCAGGATTCGGAAGAGGGTCTTATACAGCTGGCTGGGTACTATAAACGGTGTGAATGGTGTGCAACTGAAGCAGATGCCAATAACAATGGGTTTAAAACAAAAATTGACAAAAACTCAGACAAGGAGACTAAATGATTTGCTTGAATTTGAGCAATTTGATAGTATTTGGAGTAAGTCCTTAATTTGTTTAAATTTTGGGCAAAAGGGAGATGATGTATTACAAATTGAAATAAGGGCATTCTTGCTCTGTATACTCTGTACGTGTATGTTTTCAATTAATTTTTATTCGTGGTTAGTGGTCTTGCACTGGACGAGATATGTAAAATCATGGAAACTATCATAATATATCCTAATTAACATACGGTAACGTATTTGCAATATATCCGAGTAAAAGGATTGTGATGTAAAATGTAAATATATACCTATTTTGTTTTGATGCCAATTTTGACCTCTAGCTCTGTTAGTATGTTAGTCGTGCTTATATTTGTTGCTCATGTTATTGATTGATTGATTGATTGATTGATTGATTGATTGATTGATTGATTGATTGATTGATTGATTGATTGATTGATTGATTGATTGATTGATTGATTGATTGATTGATTGATTGATTGATTGATTGATTGATTGATTGATTGATTACTTTTATTTATCAATTAGTATATTGATCAAATAATTGACTTTATCTAATTATCAGATTATTTATTTATTTATTTATGTATGTATGTATTTAATTATTTATTTATTTATTCATTTATTCATGTATTCATACACAAACCTTGAGTTTCTAATGTGTAGTCAAACTAGTCTTTGACGCTGCCTCCATACTTCTTATTATCACTTGAAGAAATAAAAGTGTGACCTTTTAGGTAACTGTTCAAGGTAATAAATCATAATTTGAATTTGATTTATAATTATTAGATTTGATTTATACGTCTGACCTTCACGAGCAATGGCAAATTTGACTTGCAAATTCCATACATGCGAACATTTTTACCTTTCACATTTGATCACCACCCAACCCCTCCGACCCGGGGTAGTAACTCAATTTCATTTTGGGCAGGCCACGATAGAAAATAATTATGTTTACAAATCCTAGAAAAGTGGTTTAATTAAGAGGCGTGCAAAGCAACATCCACAGATGAAAACATTCTATAAAAAAGTAAAAGAGCGACACCCTTAGACCGACGATTAAGGTTTTGGGCAAGGTTAGAAACACAACTGTATCTGACCAGCATTGTCAAAGCAATTGCTATATTGTCCATACGATGTCTCATATACATTGTAGGCCTACTGTTTAAATATTTTCCATGTCAATAATTTCGTGTACCAAAGATAGCATTGATTCGGATAACTAAATGCAGGGTTATCTACTGAAGATAGCAATGCTTCATCATTTGTCTGTTATTATACTGATTGATAGATAAAAATGACTTCGAGCTTCTTATAATAGGCAATTATAATAAATAAACCATAAGGTTATACCATAGATCGTCTTGGTTATACGCACCACCGGTCCATATCAAGTATAGGACTGCGTCTTAATCACTAAAGCATCGGGTGCATGACGATTGACATTTTTCTGAGGATGGAAATGATTAATTTCCATATTTGCATTTAAAAGTGTTCCTTTTATACCAATTATCGGTTATATTGTTGTTTTTGAAGAAATCTAAAAAAGATACCTGTACTTTGTGTTATGAAACGAACATATGTATATATATGCCTCATTCCGTCGGTTCAGGTCAATATACACACTTAAAAATTTGTATTAATTTTATAAAATAACCCTTTTCAGGATCAACTATACACCAACTGAAACATTGTGAAAAGGGATTAAATTTGGACTCTGTTTCATCATTTCTTAACCTTTGTGTGTCAGTAAGCGTAAAAAATGACTAGAAAATAGTCCAAATTTAAACCCTTTACAGTTGGTGTATTTGAGGCTGAAAAGGGGTTATTTTAACTACACATTTTGAAGTGTGTGTATACACAATATTTTATGCAAAAGGATCTGCAACAAAAATGAATAAATCAACAAAAAAGATACAGACGTACGAAATGACTATATTCTGTAGCCGACCGGGTATGATGATGTATAATGCATGGATGGACAGAGAGACGTAGGTGCGAGAATTATTCCCTTACGGATTTACAACACGGATTTACTGTCACCGGGTCAATCATGCAACCCGTTAAATGATATATGCGCAATCACCGGGGAGCTATACCGTAGATGGCAAAAAAACCGACCAACTTGATCTGGATTTATGAAACTCTATCATTTTCATGATGATTGCAGTCTCCGAATCAATCAGTAAAACCTGTTGAATGGTAGATACACTCTCTGTATCGTCGTTGGAAAGCAAGAACATCGTAAGTGTTGTCTTCGGCCAAATTGAGTTATGAAAATATAGACAAATCCACACATATTAAGCCATTTGACCAAGTTTTGAAATTGAAATTAATTTATTCTTAATCAAATAATTAAGCTATAAAACAATAAGATAACAGTAATGTAACACCAAAATGCTTCTCTTGCATTATACACGACAATATGTAATCACAACATGCATGCAGAGCTATCTACCGTAGATAGCATTGTAGATAGATCAAGTTGACCTGGATTTATGACTCCCGTGAGGAGGCTCTGTAATTATGATAATGGCAAGAATGTATTGCATTGGGGATAGAGAGACTTTAAGCTTAGGTGGAGAGAGAGAATTCACATTTCCATTCGGATTACAGTCACCGAATCAATCAATTGTGGGAATTCTCGAATTATTCTTACTGTATGCAACCACTGCATAGTTGTCTATACCTTTGATATGTAGGTAGCATTTATACGGACTAGGTCGACCCAAATGTATGAAATTAAATTATTATTTCCATGAAGATTACAGTCACCGAATCAATCAATGGGACCTGTTGAATGATTCTCGCTCTAATACAACTGTATGTGCTGTCTACCGTAGATAGCAGAGCAGGCTTAGTTGACCTGCATTAGAAGCTTTCATCGGAATCTTACTTTAGTATTGGAGACACGTGTAAGCACATCGAGCTTAATGCCAATGAAATTAATGGACATGTTCTAATTGAATTTTTGTGTTTGTCCGAGCCTCTTATTTGAATTTTTGTGAGTTAAATCGTTGCCTTTCTATGTTGTCAATATCCCATGTTGACAGTTTTACACAAAATTCTCTGAACATAAATCTGATAGTCCTTCATGACGCAATGCTCGGCTGCACAATACAATGGTTATAATGTGGCTTTACATCCAAACACTGACACAGATTATCGGGTTTATTGTATTAAATAGAACTCCTCCTACGCGCGAATCTAATCATTGTGAGATTGACATTTGAAACTCGATGTTTTCTCTGAATGAATTGAATATGGTACGTCTATTGTGTACGCAGTCTTTAATCTTTATATCAACCGGGTTGAATTTCGTTATGACGAACGAACGAACCGTCCTCATGTTTTACACACTTCAGAAAATATGGGCTTGCAGTGTTGCACTATTAGGCTACATAACTATTCTTATCATAGTGTGGTTGACAAATATGTACAAGGCCACACAAATAACCTGTTCTACGGGACCGATTGATCAGAAAATAAATAAAAAAGTTGGGACAATTTCTTTTTTTTAAATGATTTTTTTTTTTAATGATTTTCTTTTTAATTATTGAAAATTTCGAAAATTGTTGAAAGTTCACCAAAACTTTCCGACATTTTTTGAGGAAAAAATAAAATAAAAAAAACGCCCGACCGCAAAAATAACAAAACGCCCGACTGACCTACCCTACATACATGAGAGGTCCGCGTGCCCATAGAACAGGGGTTTCGTGACTTAAGCAACGTCACTATTCAACTACATCACGATGAAGTTGTGTATAGAGGCTGGGCATTTGTTTCATAACGTTTTCTTCTCGTGGTAGAAACTACCACAATGCAGAACGGTGAGATTAATAATGAACTCCATTGGATATACATACATACAAATCCCCCAGGGAGTGTCTGTTTATATCTCGACGTGTTGATAACGTCTATGAGGCGAGGGTTATACAACATGATATAAGGTTATGCTGATGGGTCGAGTTAATATTTGTGTAAGATGTTCCTAAATGCTGATGTAGAGAAAGATTTATGTCAATACGTACCCATGAATATGTACCCATGAATACGTACCCATGAATACATACCTATGAATACGTACCCATGAATACGTCCCCATGAATACGTCCCCATGAATACATCCCCATGAATACGTCCCCATGAATACGTACCCATGAATACGTACCCATGAATACGTACCCATGAATACGTACCCATGAATACGTACCCATGCATGAATACGTACTCATGCATGAATACGTACCCATGCATGAATACGTACCCATGAATACGTACCCATGAATACGTACCCATGAATACGTACCCATGAATACGTACCCATGAATACGTACCCATGAATACGTACCCATGCATGAATACGTACCCATGTATGAATACGTACCCATGAATACGTACCCATGAATACGTACCCATGAATACGTACCCATGAATACGTACCCATGAATACGTACCCATGAATACGTACCCATGAAGCGTCCATGCATTTTGCGATGTCATTTCTACATATTCTGCGAATCATTTCAATATGTAGTGAACTGTCTATATGATACACCTTTGCAGAAGCTATTACAAAAGCTTCAGGGCAATTTGGCCAGAGATAATAAACTTACAAGGGTCTATGTTTTGTTGTTTTTATGGATATTCAGTTCACTTAATATATGATGTGGTTTAAGAATCAGGCCTAGTCTTTTCTGGTGCCTATGACCAATAGCACCTGAAATGCGAAGAACCGATATTCTAGACATCTAGCAGCCAGCTATTAAGGCCTCAAAAAGTAACACCGCAAGTATTTTCTAAACTTAGCAATAGGCTTTAATGTTAACATGTTAAAGTATGATTATTCTTCAACATTCACGTCTGTAGCAAAGAGCCTCCCTCTATAAACACCTGTCCGGCTGTTTTGTCATCACATCGGAGCATGGAGCTAGGGCTAGTGGGGCGGTACATGCACTGAGTACCACGACACTACCATTTGCTATCTACTGAAGATAGCTTGCACGTCGCGTATTTCAGCTGATTTTCTTGTATATTATTTTTTTGCACAGCGCATTCAAAATCGATCGCGAACTCGAGTTCTACGGCCGGATGAAATTATCCTAATTATATTATGTAATTATTTGGGTGGTCAGTGTGAATTAAATTACAGCCCAAGGCCGCGGCCGGCCATGCATTAAATTATCACATCTTATGTCAATGACACGAGAGGTTTACTACGAAAATGAATTTACACTGATAGGTTTCAAAATTCATATTGGGGTTTGGAATACCGTATCCATAAAGTCCGGGGTAAGATTTTGATTTTAATCCCGTATAGTACTTTTTCTTTATTTATTTATCTATTGAGGGTAATATGCTTCAGTGACTTGCACTGCTTTCCAAGCAGGCCCTCATTTTGATACATACATACATACATACTGTATGTTGAAAACAAGCAGTTACATTGATAATATATATTATACATTACTGGCAGTTTCATGCCCACCAACCATTCATGGTGGAGGCAATCATCAGACATGCCATTATTTGTATATACAAAATACAAGTAAACATATTGGCATTACGCGTTGTTCTTACTCCATTCAACTGTTGCAAATAACTACGGATAAAATATAGCCCTCGTACAACCTCTGCAATATTTGAGCAAGAACACATCCATCTTAATATGTCTCCTGTCTCCAATCCCCCACATCAAATCATGATGTATACAACAAGTTTCCTGAATCTCCATGTTTAAAAAGCGTTCGTCGTTGCTCTATTCGTATAACCCCGTGACATTTAGAGTAACAATCGCCATGCAGTAGAAACACCTATTTATATACACAGAAATGTTAAGATAAGACGTATAATTCCAAACGGAAATGAATAATGAAGCGCTTTGACATGTCTGTATGATGGCCGGTTTAATCAATATGGATTTTTATAGCTTGCCGCTAGTATATAATAGACATTATTGTTATCTTTAAGAATTTGAATACAATTAACATCTATGATTTTGTTTTAAGTATAACTTAGTCTCAATCGGTTAATCAAGTCTAACCCAGTCTATACCACCTCCCTCCCCTCTCCTTTCCATCACCATCCAAAACTCCCCTGTCCCCTCCTCCATTCTGAAATGCCTGTTTATGCCACTAGTAAGGAAGCTCATCTTGAAGCAGTTGATATAAAAAGAAAACGGCGAACGCATAAAATATATTTTTTTACACACGAAACAGGCGTCAAAACAAACACTAGAAATGCAATTATTATAAACGTATAAAATTAATCATGATAACGGAATTTACACGTAGGAATGGTTACCATGGAAACTATCTGTCGATCGCTAACCCCTTGAAGCTGTTTGATTTAATAGATTGAATGTTTGAAAAACAAATAGATAGGACTGATTATTCTATATGGCGTCCGAGCACTATTTGGATATAAAAGTACACGTGCAATTGTACAACTATGACAAAGTCACAATACAGTACGAAGTAAAACTTTTAATTAACCCTTTCATTAATTATGAATTCATGGCATTACGAAAAGAGAGCGGACCTGACTGGTGTTGAAGTTCTTCAACGACGCCATTGCTATCAGCAGTAGACGTGTTTGAAATTAAGACGCGCTTATATAGCCAAACAATAATTTGGTAATTGTTACAACTTTACCTGTAGCGATACGATAAGATACGGATTGTGTTTTTTGCTGTGGACTTATATTATACAGAAACAATAAGGAAAGAAACCAATGCCCGATGCACCAATAACAGGATCTACACTTTCCAGGCGACTATATAGTTTTACCATACCAAACTATTTCAGAAACCTTTCCCAACTTACAAAGTCTTATTTCTAAAACGACTGAACCAATACTATGCCTGTTTGTATTTATTATGTTAATCCATTTCTCATAATGTTGACATTTTTTGAACAACTTTTGCCGGAGTGTCGTTTGTAGACGACTGCCGTGTGTGTGTGTGTGTGTGGGGGGGCGGGGGGGGGGGGGGGGGCTGTTAAGATATGAAGAGCTTTGTTGCAAAAGGGCCACCAGACCACCCCGACATGTTGCATTAGTGAATTTGTATTGATAAGTCCATGGAATTAATCAAACTATTGTATGGCTGTGTTCATTACTGTTTCTATGACTTGGATTAGTGCATCCATGCACGCCAATTTAGGCTCCAACAATACAAGCCACATTCCACATAATGAATAGCCATCCATTTAATAATGCAAAATGAGTAAAGAAGGCAGAAGAAGGGGATGTAGGCTCTTTTGCAAAACAGCTCTTCATATACACATGAATTCATGAATTAAACCACGGTATAGATACGATATGACACAAAACATAGCCACCTTTAAATATCAATTCATTAACGCCATTTTGTCTAATGCAAGGTTTATTTATAGAAAGGTGTAATTTCTTTCCAACGTCGTTATAATATCAATACACAAGATCTGGGCGCCATTTATGTTAATGCACGGTTTATTTATAAGGAAGACTTTCTTCATTTGATTATGTTTAATTTCAATTTGTATGACGCTTTGAAAGGTATATTTATTACATGTATAAAGGGGATAAACTTCTTTTAGACTTCACCTCGTTCATATAGTTTTATAAGCTATATGAATTATTGGTAATACATGCTATGCACTGATTAAGTCATCTATTTGTTTTGTAATTTCTTCATCCTAGGTATAGTTTACCACGTTGCTAAATGACAGTTGGAAATAAATGCCCGGGGAGAAAGAAATTGGCATAATACAAGGTTTAATTACAGGAAAGTGTTCTGGGGAAGTGCAACTTATTTTGGACCACATATATAAATTGATAAGACGCCATTTATATAAGACGCTATTTGTATAATGCAAGGTTTATGACTTCTTTTGAACCTCGTTAATTTCTATATATGAGACGCTTTGTATAGGAAGTTAAACTTATTTTGGTGAACATCTTTAATATAAATTTATGCGACGCCATTTGTAAAACGAGTCCATATAACATGTTTATATAGGAAGTGCAAAATAATTAACATTTCCCCTCAATTCTTAATCAGTTGTATGACGTCAGTAGACTGCATATATCCCTCTTGCGATGAATTATTTAGAGCAGATTCAAGATGGTGGTTCACCGTCGGTAAATAAAACGGAGTCACTCGATTCGCGTCGCAGTGTACTTTGTTTTTAATTAGCACTTTTGAGCGACGGATAATATCACACTCACTCGGTCTGACCAATCTTTATACTGTAATTATTCATCAGCTGGGGAAATTAAGGCAAGTTCAAATACAACAGTATCAAAATCAATCCGTTAATGTCAAGTATATAGAAACGCTCCTCTCTTTTATAATTCATGATAAGTGAAAGTATAAGACGGAATACTCCGTTGATAAGAAAACATCCATATAATAGTACATCTTATTTATCTTCATGCATGTCATGGAACCTTCCAGCTGACATTACAAGACGTTGATGAAATACTCTCTGCTGAAGTCTGAAAAGCAGAAAAGATAAACAAATCGAAGGGTAGATGTAAAACTAAAATGTTATCATTTCGATAATTTCTCAACTTTAAAGGGTATGGCTTTCCCATACGAAGATATGGTCCCATGTTATTGAACGAACATCATCAGTTCAAGGCTAACGATGAAACTGTAGCAAAATGATCCTAATATACTTTCGGGTACTAGTATGTTTTATACATCAGCTTTATGGTCAACGGCCTGTGTCCAGTTTCTTATATAAAATAACCCTTCTTTAGCATGGCAGATGGCAATCACTTTATAAACTAGAACACCGTGATATAAGATTTGTACCCATAGGCGTGTTATGGTGATGAAAGAGTACATGGATCCTTGGGCACCTGTCTGCCTGCCGGGATGATAATGATGAGGAGCTTTATCATGTTTATGGAGTTCATAAATCTCCAGCACTTAGTTTGTACAGGATTCTCCGAGCTGATCTTATAAAAGTATATACATTGGTTAAATTGTAAAAGATCATGCCGCTTTCTGGATAATTAATCATCATAACAATAATAAAAGTTTACATTTATTTGCACGATATATTCATCGGGATATGATATAATTGGTAAAATGGTAATTTGAGCGCTTCTAATAGGTAATGAATTATCTTTAATCACATTGGAAAAATGAAACAGTACCAGGTTTTATAAATAGCAACTCTTCAAAAGGAGCCATCAGATATGACCATATTTGGTATCATACCTCAATTGAGTCAACCTGAAAATCTGTGCTTTATATTCAATTGAAAGTGTTATGAAGAGGGTTGATCACATTTCAAATCGACGATATAAAAGGTTGTTATTCCCGCGAGGGAGAAAGATGCTTTTAATAGAGCAAAAATACCCCTCCATTGTTGATGTCATAAAAACCTGACATGACTCATTCAAAACCATTGTGTAAACTTTTAGAAGAAGTGTAACGCGGCGGGCTGGTCTAAAGGCTCATCTATAATAATATGGCGGCAATTTGCACTCGGGCAAGACTGATGGTGAAAATATACTGCAATGTGATTAAAATGACAACAGTACATATTAAAGAGGACTAAATGACTAAGACAAAGCCCGGAGGTGTTTCTTTTATCGAGATGAGATGATTATGATGAGATAGGGTGGTCATTGTTACCTCCGATGCTGCTATCTTCAGTAGATAGCGAGATCGGTACTACAGGTTATAGCCTGGCTACTTCCCGCCAACAATTCTGGACGCACTGCAGTGTACGTATTTGGTATACGGTGTGCACATTTTGATATTATCACATCATGAAAATGGTTCTATTAAAGGTCTTTATGTTATTTTCACACGAGATCCTTTATAGGTTTTCTGTCAAACAAAAAAAGGTTCCACAAAAGTAATACATAACTATGATGTAGGCCTACTTGATTTATGAAGCAACCCTTTTGTCCTTCAAATTGGAATTAAGAATTTTTAAATAATCAAAATTTGGTAAAACATTTGTGTAGTAGTTACCAATGATGCCAATGTGGTGTTTTTCCAAGTGGCAAATATGATATATTATAGTTCATCAAGTTCAAGGATACACGGCGTGTTAATATAGACATAGTGATTTTATTGTGAGGAGTATAGTAATAATATGGTAATGTTATGGGTAAAACAACCTTATCTAAGGATAGGATTGACATAATTGGTTTTGACATTGTGTAATATTGCATCTGATGTGGATTCATTCTAGAACCATAGTTGTAATACTTTTTACACTCCAGAATGATCCAGCAGCGCGTCAGGCATGTTTATACGTGACGGGAATGTGTCTGCCAGCAGTTTACTCAATAAATCCTGTGATAATGATATATTTATAGCGAGATATAGTTTTTAAAACTCTCTCTCTGTATTTGTTATTGTAACTTATTAGTTTATTATCATGGAAACATGAATGAATGGCTTAGCATGGACATGATGGTTTGAAGCATGACTTTTCGGAAGCTCTTTTTGGATAGATTGTCTAGGAATGATAAGAGAAGCATCATTTACCAATTAAAATCTCAATACTGGAATTATGTATAGAACCTTATATAATATTGCTATATATACCCTCTGAAAGAAAAACTGAAATATGAAGAAAGATAAATGATAGATATTGCTAAGAGGACTTTTAAATCATTCCTTGGACCTGAACCACCCATGCATAATTTGATATATTTTGTGCATTTTGTTTTTAAATGTTTTAAAAATTGTGTGAAACATCACATGGAAGATAAAGTACCTTTGAAGCAAGGTTACGTTTTCAAAATAAATATCTTAACAATTGCACAATGTTCATCAAAAGTTGTTGGCAGATCTTGTGAGATATTCATTGTGAATTGACAATAGCATCTGACAAATAACACATTCATTATACAGTGGTTATCATTGCAAGGGTTTTATCTTTGGAAATTTTGCAAACAGAATTTTTTCTCCAAAATAACAATTCTCAAAATGTTATGTTTCACACACAGTGCCTGTGGAAAAATTGTCTATATGCAAATTAACAAATTGCACAGTGTTTTTGCAGAAATTTGTGAAAATATCTGTATGCTTACACTTATAGTATACATCGAGGGTTGAGCGCCAGAAGGCCGTAACTCAAGAAATGCTATTTTGAGATAATCTACTTTCAAATATTTGGGACTCATTACAATACACTGTAGCACCCAACGTATAACTCTAATTTTAGTCAAATTAAGAGTGTTTATGAGTTATCTCTTTATGGTTCTGAAAATCTAGGTTATATGGATTATTTTTGAACCAAAATATCAATTTGCCCAAAAGTTGAGTTACGGCCTTCTGGCGCTCAACCCTCGACATGTATTCTATCTTAAACTAATGTTTTTGTGATGTTTATGTATTATTACAGGTGTGTGCGAATCACCGACACTGGCATCGGATTCCTGTCAACAATGAACTGTATGAGGGCGCTGTACCTGAGATGGTGTTGTCAAGTACAAGATTTTGGCCTTCAACATCTGTACAACATGAAGAGCCTTGCCATTCTGTCTGTTGCAGGTATGTGGGTATATTATAGTTAGAACAGTTCAAAATTGGCAAAGACACCTTACAGCAGCGAATACAGAAGGATGCCGGCGCACATAAAGGAAACTAGCACATTGTGCATCATATGCGTGATGCGTGCGTGCAACTTAAACCTTGTGCGTGTGGCCAAACACACGGGCGTACGCTTGGATTACTTTTGCGCGCGGAGAGATAAAAACCGAATATTTCTCGCCAATTTAGAACTGATCAAACTATAGTAGTCTGTGTCAACTCAAGTTGGGAGATGACTTCAGAGGGTATTCTATTTATAGTTTGATCCGTTCCAAATTGGCGAAGCCTCCTTACAGCAGCAAATGAATATAGAAGGATGCGGGTGTGCACGAATTCAACATGCGCATCATGCGCGTAACGTGTGTGTGTGTGACCAAACCGTGTCGCCATAATCACCCACGTACGCTTGGATTACTTTTGCTCGCGGAGAGATAAAAACTAAATATTTCTCGCCAATTCAGAACTGATCAAACTATAACGCATTATAATATCTTGCATGTAACCAATGAATTGATGGCATCATTGGATCCATGCAATCAAAGAAGAATGCTGAGCCTTGTCCCGAAATGCTGTGCCTTTGACTACACTCTTAAAACAATAGCATAAACTATCCACCCATTTTCTAGGTTGCGGGTGTATAGTTGTTGACATCCTTAGTCAAAATCCCCCATAGATTACAGACTCACATCACCTCCCAGCTTTTACAAGCCTTTGAAATGTATATATGTTTGTGTTTATTGCAATGTACATTTACAAGTAACAAGTTCATGCTTGATAGAGATTATCCTTATCCACAGTCATGAGGGAATCTAAGGGGTGAAATAAAATGTAGCATTGAATTACTAGCGCCATAGCTGCCAAAAATACAGCCCGTGGCAAGCACTGAAATGTTGTCCCTACATTTTGTTAAAATTTTTAAAAGGTCAAACCACAAATGATATTTATCCGATCTCAATCATAAACTTGTTCGCATCACTTAACCAGTTATCAACATAGGTACCTTATCTTTTTAAATTAGGATAGCTGTGTGACAGACAGTCTACAGAGTCCCATACCTGCAGCATATTTGCTACTGCAAAGTTGAATTATACAAATGTTAAAGGTATATTATGTGATCTTTCCAGGGAACGCCCTCAACATCGAAAAAAATATTGAAAGCAGATTTTCTTGCAGATTTACATTTCTGATCATAAATCATACATACATTCCAAGTTACAGGGCGATACGATTCTTAATTACTTCAAAATCATGGTTTTAGAGTGAAAATAAACTGTCGGGATAACACAACAGTTTATATTTTCACTCTAAATTCACTCTAAAACCACGATTTTGAGGTAATTAGGAATCGTATCGCTCTGTAACTTGGAATGTATGCATGATTTATGATCAGAAATGTAAATCGGCAAGAAAATCTACTTTCTAAAAAAAATCATGAATAGAGGGCGCTCTCTGGAAAAGATCACATAATATGCCTTTAATCACCCTGACCCATTTAAATTAGATACCAAGGCCACACTTGTATGATACTTTATTGAAAGTAATTCATAAGCTTACTGATGCTTATGATTATGAATTCTATTCTATTACACCCACTCAATTAGGTCAGTCATTCATGTTCAAAGTAAATGAAAATAATCATAAAATGTCACTATTGTCATTTGTATTCTCAAAAACACATGAAACATAACATTTTTGTCAGAACTACACAGAATGTGGATATTAAAATTCCTGTTATGTATTATATGTTAAAGGTAGATGTTCCGATTTTCAACTTGAAGTTTTCTATTCTACATGAAAGGTCATCCTTAAAAAAGTTGTGTTCCAAAGTTTGAGTTGCATAGCTTTAATGGTTCTTATTTTAGACGCACAAGATGCTGTGAACTGTACCCATTGAGTACACAAACTATATCGGTGGTTACCACCATTCGCGGTAATTCGACGTTATTTCATCGATTTCTCCGTAATTATACCGATTTAGGCCGTCAAATTTCAGTATGATGATGAGAAAAATACGAGCTTTCATATGATATGAAAATCTCCGTATGTTTGAAATAATTCTGTGTTACGAAAATGTGATCGGGTCATCTACCTTTAATGAAAGGCATTCACATTTATACATGTATAATAATGATTTTAATATACCACACACATAATCCTTAAATTACCTCTAAAATAAACCTTTTCAATGCATTATAACAGATGATTCTATGGTTGAGTTTAGGGCTAAATTTATCATTGAGATTAATAATATATGCACATTGAACATAGGTGCCAAATTAAGATTGTCCAATACATATTCCAGAAAGCACATTACATTATCAGTCTTATTTCCATATATCAATCTGCCTTCCATTTAATTTGATAATATAAAATGCCTGGATTGACGAATAATCCCGGATAGATCTACAGTGTAGCTATAAGTGTTGATGAAAACGCAACTTCATACAACACCTCCCAATATTGTTCCAATATATTTTCTCAGAAAACAAATGTTGCAATTAGTTTGGTTTAAAATATTTCAAACATCCATCATTACCTATGAAATCAATAACGCCTATAATGATGAACTAGTCTACACAGAGCAAGTTCTTAAACAGCATCCATTGGTGAAAGCATGTCCCAATTACTGTAAAACAACTTAATTTAATGGTAGCTTAATTTAGCGAATTAACATTTAGTCAACTTTATGCGGCCATTTTATTTCACTAATTTGTATCATCTTCTTACATATAACCATTATAAATAATAGAATAATTGGCGGCAATTTAATTTGGCGAATAGGATCTCCTAGCGAAATTAAACTGCTAGCGAAATTAAGTTGTTTTACAGTAATGTTTTCCATAAAACACAGATGACAAACTCATTTTCTTTTGGATTCAATTATTGACACAACCATCCATCTTAAGATAGAGACATATAAATCTATCTGGGAGGATGAACTAGTCTATTCCACATAGACTAAGTTGTCAATAAAATGTCTGTGAAAAATGTGACCTCACAGCTCTGCTGACATACATCGTGATACATACATTCCAAAAACTACATGACATAATGTTTCAACCATACATATATCCTTTTCTTAAAGGGACATTAAGTGGTGTTGACATTTTTTATTTAAATTTTATTTACTTCAGAATTTTTCTTAATCCTTATAGATTGAGTTCATACATGTAATACAATTGTAAAAATATACAAATCCCAGTTTTTATCATTTATTTTTGTAATTGAGGGCGCTGCCTCCACCACATCTCTTAATGCCCCTTTAAGGAATAAACAATGGACAATGTATAGTTTGATAACCAGATGGTTATGGCTCATATAAAGACAAAGCTTTAAAAGCATCAATGAAAAATGATGTAACTACTCATAGCACATATCTTCCTGCAAATGACAAAATATTTCTCTTTTAAATTATTAAGCAAAAGATTTGACAAACATTTTTCTAACTGATAATGTCAGGCTGTTATAGATGAGCCCATATAAGGTAAAGTCGCCAGTTTTCGGTCATTGCCTATTATCGGTCACTTTCGCCAAAATTGTGTAATGAAAATGACCTCGTCGTTATAAACTGACGGCTAAAAACCCGCCGCATAGTTGATGCCCGATATTGCTTTAAAATGGCGACGACCGATGCAATTACAAGATTTGGGCGAAGTGACCGAAAATAGGCGCTGACCGAAAACTGGCGACTTTACTCTAGTACAAAAAGGTATGGATGAAAGTGGCACTTCACAACTCCGCCCACAATTATGGTCCAATATACCATCGTATCAATCATTACAAATGGACTGGATAATGTTTGATACTATGATTTGGACCCACATAGACAAAGCTTTAAAGTGTCAGCAAAAACATGATATCTCCTCCCACTTCCAAGTACATGACGTTTTATAAAGATAAAGAGCTTTCGCTGGCTCATTGTCAGACAATTCCATGGAAAGTTCTCTGAAAGATTTCCATTGTGAACATCAGTCTGATTATGCGATGGTAGAAACTATTTTCATCATATTGAATGTAATGTAATTCTAAATAGCCCCCTGATTTCTGTACAGTTTTTGACATATTTAATACATGTGTTATATGGGGTCGCAGAGGGTCATGAAATTTAGGGGTGTGTGACCCCTTCAACCCCCACCCCCCCCCCCCCCCCCCCCCACCTACACTGCAAAAACTCCGGTGTTGAATTTAACACCATGGGTGTCAATTTAACACCATGGGTGTCACTATAGGACCGGTGTAAAGTGGTCCGGTCCTATAGTGACACCCATGGTGTTAAATTAACACCGGAGTTTTTGCAGTGTATGCAGGATGCAAATGTTGGTAGCCCTGTGCCATACACATATGAGACCTGTCATCACAAAATGAGAGTCAAGTCGGAAAATTTTCAGGTTTGTCCAGATACATAATGCTCAGAAAACAAGCTTTAAAATGATATGCAACATGTCATAATTGCTCAATGTTTTCCATGTCAAAATTCAAATCGAAGTTGCAAAATGCCTTTGTTTTCTATTGATTTTTGGCATGTTTATTGGACCATATCTCCTAATGCACACTAGCGACTTAACGCTCATTTTGTGGTGACAGGTCTCATATTCACAATTTCTATTTTTTGTGTACTTCTATCATGCAGGTTGCCCATTGCTGACAGGAGCTGGTCTGTCCGGACTTGCCCAGCTCAAATCACTGGAAGAGCTCGAGTTGACCAACTGCCCAGGATCATCTCCAGAGCTGCTTCAATACTTTGCCCTCAATTTGCCTAAGTGTATCATTGTCCACTAGGCAATGTGGGCAATTTAGAGCACCACTGCAGAGAGCGAGGTTGCGGCATCACTCGACCGCAGACGTTGAAAGTGATTGATCGACCAATCCCTGACATTGGACCAGAGTAATTGCAGCAGGATGAGTCAAGAAGATAGGCGAGGCGGAGAATTGCAACACAGAACATACACATCATCCAAAGATGGAAACTAAACAATTTACAAAAGTGGTGTAATTTCACTGCTACTTGTTGCTTCATATGGACATACTGACTACATGTTTACAGTGTGATACAGTGTGATAATATACTTTCAGCACATATATTGTATATTGTAACATCCATTTTTTAAACAAAACAGCTCCTTAATACGTCCCCTCGGTGAAGTTTTTTTATAGATGCCACATAAGATGGTCACCTATAAGGTGATCTAAGGTTATCTTGCAAAGGATTGTGGGTAGACAGTCTTGCAGCTTTTAATTGAGGCAAAACTTATCTTTTTCAAATCATGACATTAAATATCTACTCTCAGTATATCGTACTAGTTCTAATAAAAAACCAGCTTTTGAGCAAAACCATTGCCTTTCAACAATCCTTTACAATCAAAAGTGATAATCTTGGAACCTTATGTGAGCAAGATACTTAAAATTGCCCATCTTTATGTCCAACAACGTGTGTGCATAGGATACGGCATCATAGTGAGATGCTATATCCTAGATGTACTGAACAGATATTGGTATCAGTCAGCAGTATAAAGAAAAAACAGTCTAAATATAAATAGCATTTATAAGACCAAACAAAAAAACAAGTTTGTTTCCAGTAGTGCGCACACATTTCTCTGAGACGCTTGATTTTTGCGCAATATTTTTTTTAATAGAAAAAACGGGGGGAAATATTGTTAGGGAGCCATCTTTTGTTGAACCTGTGTCCAACATGTTTCAAGATGGCGATTGGCCACATACGGCAAACATGAAAGTGAAAATCTGTGGCAAATATCACATTTTAGCGAGCATAAGATTAACACAAATCAGATTTGACTAAATAAAAATGTCAAGTGAATCTCCCAAATGAATTTGAGCAAAAAAAATTTAAAAACGCATTGCGCATTTGACTTTTCAGGCTTGCTACTGGAAACAAACTTGTTATTTTTTTTGGCCTAATTCAAATACTGTAAATACCTCAATGACAATCTTGCCTTTGAATGATATCATGGGTGCAGACTTGGGAAAGACTATGGTGAAATTTCACCACATGTAGTGAAAGATTTGAGAAAGTATAATGGTGAGATTTCACCACAGTGAAATACCACAGTGAAATACCACAGTGAAATACCTGCGATAAAAGATTATGGTGAAATTTCACCATAGTAGTGAAAGATTTGAGAAAGTCTAATGGTGAGATTTCACCACAATGAATTACCACAGTGAAATACCTGCGATGAAAGATTATGGTGGAACTTCACCATAGTAGTGACAGACTTTTGGAGCTCTCTCTCCCGCTTTGTACCTCCTTCCCCCTTCAATCTTTAATATCACCAGAACCATGTATAGCTTCACTTGGAACACACATCATGCATTTCTGGCTAACCATCATCTTTGTATAATGTATGTATAATTGTAAAGATAACTTGATTACATGAACATGTAATATGATACAGTATATCGTCACTGTTCTGTCAAAACCGTAAGTTTTTCGGGCCCTTCAGCATGTATAATGTAAAACTGCCCAACGGTTATGCATAGGAAGTGTGGCTTTATACATGTTCAGAGGCAATATCACTTACAAGGTTTTCATATGTGTTGCTGGCCCTTAAACATGTTTAGAGCAGACTGCCAATATACATGAGAAATATTAATTACTCTATACATGGTGAAGGGCGGGATGGAGATACAAGGTTTTGACAGAACAGCGACGATATGAAATGATCTGATGGGGATATCTTGTTATGAAATGAATCCTGCTATACTTTAATTCGATACTGATTACCAATATGTAGACAATTACCATTATGTAGACAATGTCTCATTTTGTTTATCAACGACTGTTAGCAGGCAGTCTCTGTACAGCCACTGTACAAGATCTATCATTCATATCAACAATCTTGTACTCGTGTTCGTCTGGTTTAGAAGGCATTTTTAAACAAGTATGAGAGGTACAATTTGCATCTGAATTTGGATGCACAAGCTCTAGCTTGATACTCTTGCACATGTAGTCAGGCTTTGTCTACATATACTTTGTACTTGTCTCCATTTTATGATATCTTAATGAAGTTATATTACATTCTGTGAACTTACACACAGAATCTGAATGTATTTCTTGTGATAAATTCAAGGAATATTGTACAATTTCACAAAATCCTGCATGTAATTTCATATAATCTTGTGCACATTTCACAGAATCTTATGTAATTTTCACAGATAATTTGTAGTATCACTGAACATAATGTTAACTTACAGAAATAGTGTGCAATGTTAAACAATCTTACAGAATTGTGTATAATTTCAAAGAATCTTATGTATAATTTTACAGAATCTTGTGTATAATTTCACAGAATCTTGTGTATAATTTCACAGAATCTTGTGTATAATTTCGCTGAATCTTGTATAATTTCACAGAATCTTGTTAATTTCACAGAATCTTGTGTATAATTTCTAATATTGTGTAATTTCACAAGAATATTGTGTGTAATTTGTGTAAGTCCATAGAAATTGTGTTATTTACAGAATCAATCCTCATTCGCGAAAATATAAACTCACGAAAATTATTGACTTGCATTGACTTTTGTTCACAAATGTTGAAAATCACGAAAAATAAAAAATCGCGAAATGCCCGTTATGACCATTTTCGTGAAAATATCTTCTTGCAAAAATATTGACTTTTACAGTACCGTAAATTATATGCTGGATAGAATTGGGTGATGGACACCATCTCAAAAAATATGTGACCCATCACATCAAAACAGACCAGTTTATCTTCAAAAGTAAAAATTAATATTTCAATTTCATGAACAAAGCTACATGTATTTTAGCTTTAAAATGACACCTTTCTCATTGAAATCAGCAGCTTCAGAAGTTATATAATCTTTCATTTTCATGAATTTTTGTCTCATCTTCTCTTGTTATTTTCCTACAAATAAGGTTGGCTGACAACTGGTTTGTTTTGATGCGATGGGACACATATTTGATAGTTAACCAGAAATAATTAACTATTTGTTTACACTGTAGTTACTGAATATCAGAAGCAATTTCAAAAGATCCTTCCATAATGAGGATGTAATCTCACATGTCCACATTAGATGCTTTATGTCCTAATTTGGTGAAAATTTGGCAGTTGCAAAATTGATGAAATATTGATGCATACAAAATTGGTCATACTTTATAGTAGTGCAATTGGATGTTGTCCTTGTCACAAGCTGTATCCAGCGTGAATTGTCTTGATTAAAAAGGGAAAATTGTAAAGCTGCTGCATGCTGCATAAGGCCACAGTGCAAACAAATGTTGAGGTCCGGTCGGTTGATCATTTTTGTTGGGTTTTTGTTTTTGTTTTTGTTTTTTAACTGCTGAAACATTTTACTGACAGACTGTGACTGTCATGGTTCATGTTAAGACAAATTGGTCAATGTCATTTATTACATATTCAATCAAACTTATTCATTTAAAGCAGAAAATGGTAATATTTTGACAATCTGGGTAAAATTGAAATCTTAAAAAAAATGTGACTCTTAATTTGTGAGATTTTAGAATCTCACAACATATTTTTTGGCCAACTATTTTGATTTTAGCTGTTCAAGTAGTAGACAGGTTTTTTAATTTCCTACAGCGTTTTGGGTATACTTTGCTTAGTCTTGGACCTAATCCACTATTAACACTTTCCACGCGGCTATTAGTTTTACCATATTCAAAACATATTTTCAGAAACTTTTCCCGACTTTCAGGGTCTATCTCGAGAATAACTGCACCAATACTAGGCATGTTTGTACTTATGGCAATGCATTTCTCATGGTGATTCCTAATATGGTACAATAATTTTGACATTTCTTAAACATTTTGTGAAATTTTGGAATGTCGTCTGCAGCTGCCTGCCGCGTGGATTTGTACTTTGCCTGTATGAGGAAAATCCAACCTTGTGTCAGGCTACGTTGTCAGAAGGTTCCTTCTGGCTTATTCAGTATTTGATGCATATAATATGCTTTCAAATCTTACACAAATCACGGTGGGGAAATCATGTGCAGCATTATTTGGATTGTATTGGTAAACAAACACATTTTACACCCCAATATTCAGACACCTTTTCATTTTCAAACAAAAACAATAATCATCTTATCTCTATTCTACATTCTGGCACAAAATGCATTACATTTGATACAAAATTCCCAAATATTATATACTGTAAACGTGGAAATTTTCGCACTACATTAATTTTCGCGCTCAAAGCAGCTACCACGAAAATAAAAACATGCACAAATATTAATTTTGTATAGAAGTCAGGGGCGGATTTAGGGGAAGGGCACCTTTTTGAAAGGGCCAAAACGTTAAAAATGTGTAAAAAAAGCTTGTAAAAACGTGCGAAACCGTGTAAAAAAATCGCCACCCTTTCGCGCCACCTCTATTGAAAAATCCTGAATCCGCCCCTGGAAGTCTATGTACCGGTAATGAACTTTCAAATCGCAAATTGAAAAACAAGCGAAATGGCTGAAAATCAGCAAAGCGCGAACATTTAATCACGCAAAAATTACCACTTTTACAAGTACTTGATTCTCTGCAGCTGTACAACCCAATAAGTATTCTAGGAAAACAACAACTGCGACATATTGACAATTAATAAAGCTTTTAGAGTGAGATAACGAGATAGCTTGTCTCTCTCACTGAATGAATAATTACCAGGTCAATTCAGTTCTGGTTCAATCAAGGTGCATACGATCATAAAGCATGGAGAATCATGACCGTTTCCTGAAATTAAATTAATGCCCTGATTTCTTCAAATATTACCATACGAGAAATACAGGCTCTAAAATTTACATTCGTATTTTAATGCATAAAATATAAAATACCTCATTCCCCATTTATGTTAATGCTGTACTGACTCTAGATTTTATTTTAAAATGCTTTTGTTAGATATTATACAAATATTGAATGCCTGAGCGTGTGATAGTAAAAACTATAGCACAAGGTCAAATTTGGATTTTCCATTGCACGAGGCAAAGCCGAGTGTAATGGAATAATCCAAATTGGAGCGAGCTATGCACAAACAAAAGGCATTCAATATTTGTTTTATATCATAATATCACATGATTCTTTTCCAGCCATAATGATCGTAAAAACTATCACATGGTTGAAATCGGGCCTATCATGACATAATGTGATATATTAGCTTCTCAGAATTATAATTCTTGGAAAAATTCTAAAAGCAAAAGTAAAAGTAAAATGTTTTGAATTTGATTTATATTGTAAAATATGGCTTCCTCATGCTTGATTCTATATCAACAACCAATTTAAGATTATTGCCATATTTGGCGTATATCGCCCAATACATGCCCGAATGTAAAACACAGCTCAAAACCTTTCAACA
The DNA here is from genome assembly GCA_035610835.1 of Ophiura sarsii. NCBI lineage: Eukaryota > Metazoa > Echinodermata > Ophiuroidea > Amphilepidida > Ophiuridae > Ophiura > Ophiura sarsii. The sequence continues at coordinate 68,931,111 of CM069451.1, read as the reverse complement.
TGATTTCACAGGCCATATTGTTGTCTCTAAATCACTCTAGTTTTTTCAGAATTTCATGAGTGACTAGTCATTGTGTATCTACTGCATATTTTGATCACTCCTGACTAATCATGCAGATGATTAGACCTTGTGACACAATTAATCAATTTATTGATCGTTTTACAAGGCAAAATTATGATACTAAATTATTATAAAAAGCTTATAAGCGAGTAATGAAAATTAACTTGTACAATATATTGATATATTTGTCCGGTCTATATTTAGCTGGTACATGGACAGCTGGTGATGCATATTGTACAAATGAGTTTATTTTTCGTGAGGCTTTTATTTTTGCAAATTTCAAGAATGGATATTTCTGCAAAATTAACAACTTGCGAATGTAATTTAGTGTATAATGCCGATTGGGTCAAACTGTACAAACATAAACATTATTTAATTACATACACGTACTGTTCTTTTGTTTCATGAACATTATTTTAGCCACAAAAAAAAATCCAATTTTGTACATGTACAGGGTGTCTCGTAAAAATGTTTCAATTGGCATAGTTAAATAATCCATCTTTGTCTTGCACATTTCAAATATTTTTATATGATGTTTAATCATCATATTGTGGACATACCTCAGCATTGTGTGTATCCTTTTCCAACATCTTTGTAGAATTTTGCACCAAGTTTCTTAACTTGTTTGCACTAAGTTTCTAAACTTGATGTGAAAGCCTGAATATTAGAAACCCTAATTGAGATTTTTTATAAAAAATATCACCACCATCTACCATCTTTTTCGTGAAATTATTATTTTTAGACTTAATATGAACATTGGATATTGTGAGTGCAATTGTCAGCCTTTGAAAAACTTCACACCAAGTGTTTAGGCTACATGTGAGAGCACATGCAAAAACATCATTGTATGCAATCATGTGCAAATGTAAGAGTAGAATCAATTATGTGGCATAACTGCTGAATACAACACGTAACTTAGTCTAGATACAAATCTTGCTTAAATAGTGTTAATGCCTTCTATTATGTCTTGTACTTGTTAAAGTCTAGCATCATTTCCATAGCATTCAGAAGTTGTCCCATAACTTGGTAGCAAGTAAGAGCCTGTATATCTAGCAAGCGTAAATATAATATAAATAGAGGTAATCTATCTATACCAAGGTATCTATAATTGTTGTAGAACAATTATTTAGCATTGTACAGAATTATGAAATCACCATGGTGCACAATTTTTTATATATTGCTTGTACAAAATATTATTGAACTATATATCAGTGATAAGATATTAGTCTTTTAAGCAGTGGTTTCAACAATTGATATGGACAGCCTTGATTGTGATATTACAGTAGTTGTGCATTTGTACCACAAAAGTGTGAAGTCCAGGGGGTGTGGGAAGAGGCAGCACGGTGGTGGGGAAAACATTTGGTGAATGGTTGGGTATAAATATGAAACTTATGTAATTATAGTTGGTGGCAAAGAAGTCCAGCATTTTTTGTGTGCGAGGAGTGCTAACCTAAGCATACATACGGAAGTGCTGTTGCCATTGAATAAATAGAACAGCTCAGGTTTGACGCGATCAACCTGACCGAGAATCCGATCGCATCCATGGCGTGATGAATATTCTGCCCACACCCTTATTACTTAGCCAGTGCTGAACTTCTCTGCCGGGGACTGTAAAATCTATTTTTGTTTATCTTTGCCCAACCATCACACCAAGAATCTTTCCAAAACTACCATTTTATAATTATATTAATGTTGTAATGTTTATCTTAAAGTGAATGGGTTATTATTTACTCTTACTGTATGTGTCAATGGCATCGGAATATGTATATAAAACATTACAATTTCTATTCAAGGATAGAATAGAATGACATTTAAATACCATGACAAATATTACAAGGGTTTAAGTGTATTTTTGCTCCAAATGGGCCATTCCAAATTCAAACTGTAAAAGTGACTTTTTCTTCGATTTCTCTTTTTTTTTTGCTTTCAGCATTTTCTACCTGTTCATGGAATTGAAGCAACTTCACATACTCAAGGAAAATGTGTTGATATTTTGGCAATTTTGTATTCTTTTTTGACATATATTTAATGAAACACATTTGTATATAGCTATTTTTGGCACAACTATTATGGTGAACAAAAGGACAAAAAGTAATGTAAACTGAAAATGTGCAATTCTACAAAACTATCAAGAATGCTCCAATTGGATTCTTGCCGATTTCTATGATTGAAATCCACTGAGGGTGAATTGAATGTATATGTAATAGCCCACAGTTTACTTCAAGTCCACCAATTCACATCAATTACCCTGAGTAGAAAGAAGTGTCTTATCGTCACCGTTCTGTAAAACCTTGTATGTTTACAAGGCCCTTCAATATGTATAAAGTAAAACTGTCCAATGGTTATGTATAGGAAGTGTTGCTTTATGTATACATGTTCAGGGGCAAGAGCACTCATACAAGGTTTTGATGTGTTTTTGGCCCTTGAACATGTTTAGAGTAGACTGTTCAAATATTATACATAGGATATTGAAGGGCCAGATGGAGACACACGGTTTTGACAGAACACTGACGTTATGACAATGATCACGACAAAAGACTTTCACTGAAGTACATTATTTACAAATAGACTGGAAATAGTGTACTTTCGGCCCCCAACCATGCATCAAGTCTTTGAAATTGATAGAATAAAGTGCATCATGTGATTAATGCATGCCTGCCTGGGACCTCAAATGCACTTTGTCCAACAGACCAATGTTTTGTGTACATATTGAATTATTTATTATTTATTGAAGTGCAATCATGAATCCTTATATTTGTAATTTTATTTAACTTATAAAAATTGTTTATTTCATTTATACAACACCCTCCCTTCAATTAGCTACCCATGTTATGGTTGATTATCACATATATGGGAAACCCAGAGCTCAACAAGCATATTGCTATCAACTATATAACTGGTTTAGATTCATCTCGGGGGAGGGGGGGGGGGGCAGTTAGGTATATAATGGTGGACCTATTGTGGACCTATTTATCATTGAGCATGATTCCTTTTTTGAGAATCCATGTTAACGCTTTCCACGCGGCTATTATTTTTACCATACACAAAATAGATTTTTCAGAAACCTTTCATAATTTTCAAAGTCTATCTCAAAGATTACTGACCAAACACTAGGCATGTTTGTACTTATAGGCATGTTTGTACTTATTTAAATGCATTTCTCATGGTGATTCCAAATATGATAATGAAATTCAATAATTTTGAAATTTTTGAAACATTTTGTGACATTTTGGAATGTCGTCTGCAGCCGCCTGCCGCATGGAAAGTGTTAATGGTAGTTTTTGATCATGCATTCACATGGATGATTATTCTAGAGATATTGATATAAGGTTCATATTATTCACTGTTTACCACTGTTCAGTTATTTATCAAACCCTTCTGACCAAAAAAGCTCATTATTATTTCTGCAATGCATGAAAGATTTGGAATTTTTGCAGGTTTTACCCCCGGTTTTACCTCGGTAGAATGCCATAGCTTATCAGGAACAAATAGTCCTGAGTATTACATTACATGGTAGCCATACACAGCAACTATTACATGAACTGCTGATCACTTGGATTAACTGTTTGTTTACGTATAAAATATTCAGAAACAATTTATGAACTTGTAACCATAGTAGAAATTTGTGAAGAAATGTGAATTTGATATCTGTTTTTATACCTGCATTTATCCTTTGGTGTCCTAGTGTGTGAGAGAGAGAGCAATGGCGTTAGCACTTGCAGTGATCATGGGCTCAAGTCCATGCAGTGATACAGCAAATCTTGCAAATTACATAAACTGCCTAAAGGCATTGTAGCTATTTATATTGAGATATACAAACTGCCCTGTGGGCTTATGATGTGTAGTTATTGCATAAGCTGCCATGCTGTGGGCTATGTGTTAAGTATTTTATGCTTATCAAAATAGTTGTGGACTTGGATTGACGTCAATGCCTAATTGATAAGGCTAAATGTAACAAACGCTTTGTTTCTCGTACCATGTCCATGAGCCTGATGAATGCACTGGTATTTTATTTACCATTTCCCCCATTTTTTGACTCTAGGATTGTAATGGTGAAATTGGACAAAATAGTTTTAAAAAGTGATAAAAAACAATAAATTTTCAAAGGTACTTTTTTAATTTTCTTAAGTTACTTTGTGTTCCATTAACAAAGATGAAGACATATGTAAATTTCAAATATATGGATATAATAATCTTGGAAATGAAAAGGTTTCACATTTTTCAAATAAAAACATGTGTGTCATTGAAACAGCTCTAAGAACGAAATAAAGAAAAACAATCTCTTGGGTTTTTACTTCTCAAATATTACATCGAAGCCCTGACCAAAAAACAGAAAGGCAATGATATTTGCTGTGCTGTTGCAATAAGAGCACATATTACACATAAATTCCTCTGACAAAATTGGCTGTAAAATTCAATCATACTATGAAAGAATTTTACAGCCAATTTGGTGTTTGGTTTTTTAAATCTTTAAAAGTTGATTCATCTCAACATTGGTAATACGGCAATATCGTGTTCTCTGCCCTGTAATGGATTCATACATACGGAATGAACTGTGAAATGTATATTCTGTTAGCAGGGCAACAAACACAATTTTGCCAGTTATATCTACAAATGTGTGTGTTGCTTTTTTAAAGCATTTTTTCACAGCCATATATTGATATATAAGCCACCATTATGTCCATTTTATTTTAAATGTTGTTTTTGTTTTGTTTTCCTATTGGATATTTCCCCCTAGAATGATTGATATTTATAAGAATCAGTGCTCTACGGGGTACCCCGAAACCCTGAATTTCCCCGGACCTGACCGGACCAGACTGGAAAAAAAATCTCATTATTTACCGGTTCGGTCCTGGGAACATGTAGTCGAGTCGGGTCCAGCCATTTTACATTTAAAGCAAGAAAAAACATGCAACATTTCAGAAAACTTTCATCCATTTAAAATACTCTTTCTGTCTATTTATAGCACTACGCACTGTCCTATGTAATTTCCCAACAATCAGAAGGAACTCAAAATGCCAAGTGTGCAACAATCATCATGCGTGAATTGAATCTGATGATTTGCGTCAGAAGTTAATAAACTTGCCATGTACCAAGGGTTGACGAAAAGAAACGTTCCAGTCCGGTTTGGTTTTGGAAAATAATTTGCGGGTCGGGTTGAATCACATTTTCCTTAAAATATTCGGGTTTGGTCTGTTTCGGGGGTATATGGGATGGGGAAATCCCGGATCGGGTGAAGAAACTTGCCATACCAAGGCTTTAATAAGAATCAACTTAATTCATAGTGCCCCATCCACAGCTAATTTCTAACTTCCCAAGTATATAGTAATAAGAATGTATATGGCCATCATCGAAAACAAAAACATCTAATACAGACCTATCATCATCATCATCAGATCATCATCTCAAAAAACAAACAAACAAGTGAAATGTATAAATGTGAAATTTGAAAACTAAAAAAAAAAGTTAATGAAATGTCATTATGAAAAACCACTATTTATTTCTTATGTCTGTTAGTGCAATTTTGTATTTATAAGTTATATGACCAAATATTGCTGCAATGTGTGTATATAATTACATCATATATATAAAAACTGGTGCAAAGGTGTTTTGTTAATGTGTGTAAACCACCGTTAGCTATTATCTTGTTTATTATATCTACTGTAATATAAATGAATAAGTCTACTTGAGCTTAGGGTTTGGGCTGATATTTGGTCTTACAGAGTAGATAGGAACCATTTATATCCTTTTAAGAGCTGCGGAATTGATATATTACATTGTCACCTTTTAGTGCTTTGAAGGTAATCAAGTAGGCTATTCAAATTGAACCACATACACCCTCTGTGGATGACAACTACCACACAGAGAGTGTTTATTTCAAAAAGGTGTCACCCATTCAGGCAACCCATTTAGAACTTCCACTCCCTGTTGGGATGATTATTGTTATGCCTTCTATAGGGAGTTATGGGAGTTGCCAATTCAGGAAACAACCTATTTAGAACTTCCACTCCCTGTGTGGATGATTATGTTATGCCTTCCATAGGGAGTGTATGGGAGTCGCCCATTCAGGCAACCCATTTAGAACTTCCACTCCCTGTGTGAATGATTATTGTTATGCCTTCTATAGGGGGTGTATAGAGTTCAACTGGAATAGCCCAATGTAAGTGAAAGAAATTACTGTTTGGAATGTAAGGCTGATTTAACTGTACACGGTTCATATGTCTCTGTCATCTACACAGATATCTAAATGTTTTCCTACCTACCGTTCAAACAGGCCATATATAACTATAGTTTGATCAGTTCCAAATTGGCGAAGCCTCCTTACAGCAGCGAATTAAGGCATCAAGTGCACTGTGCATAATTGTGTGACGCGTGTGTGCGACCAGAACCGTTTGCGGTTGGCCATAATGGCGTGAGTACACTTGGATTACTTTTGCACGTGGAGAGATAAAAAACGAATATTTCTCACCAATTTGGAACTGATTCAACTATAGGGTGAAACAGTACACCTTTGTAGTACCCTACAGGGACAATAAACAAGATATTAGCACCATCCTCTTCAGTTGTGTAACCAGAAACTTTCAAATGAGAGACTGAAACCAAGGACTTGGATTTGAGGAACCAAAAATGTAATGCACTCTAAGATTTGACACTGTGAATAGTGTGAACTCTATTGTGCTCATGAAGGGGGACAGAATTCTGAGAGGGGAGGGCAATAACTCACCCCTGTATCTCTCAAACTTCCTGGTTACACCACTGATCTGCTTGTATGTAAATATGTTTGCTATGCTCTGTACAACACTGAAATTCTGAAAAAAAGGAAATATTACATAATGATAAGCCCGGTTTCATCCATGTGATTGTACATCAATGGCTGGTATTAGTCCTATCATTATTTTGTACTATCACACGGCTCGAAAATAGATGTTTGATATCATTATAGCAAACAAATATTGTATGCCAATTGTGTGTGCAATAATAGTATTAGTAAAACTATTTGGATTGTTCCAATACTGCTTTGCCTCGTGCAATGGACAAATGTAAATTTGACCTGGTGATATGGTTTTACTAGGCATCAATATGTAAGTGGGGATTGTGAATTGAACCTTTGCAAAACATCATAGGTGAGGAATTTAGAAAAAAAACTTTGGTGAAAATTGATATTACTGGTAAAAAACTACTGTTCAAAATAGATCATTGTGAAAAGGGGAATATGTGCAATGCCTTTGGAAGAAATGTAGTTAATTTATCTATTTATAAGTCCATTCAGTAGTTTTCCATGTTTCTTGAAACTAATGGTAAAATATTTTCACTGTCATGAATGTTTACTGTGTTATAAAGTCACCAATCAATAATCATACTCAAGCAGGTGTGTGTGTGAATACCATAACACATGAAATGGTCTGAACAGTGACGAAATTTTATCATCGGTTAAAAAAAATCCAAATAGCAAACCTGAATTCATGGATTCAAGAATAATTCATCTGAAAAGTTAACTCATCGTTGAATTAGATGAACATGCTTGTGCAATGGCTTACTACAGTCTATTTGGCCATCACAAGACAGTGATGTAACTGCGTATGCTACAAATTGCGGCACATGACGCGCGCGCCTATTTGAGGCGCTGGTGTATACCCACGGGCTTTAGATGAACATGCTTGTGTAATGGCTTACTATAGTCTATTTGGCCATCACGAGACAGTGATGTAACTGTGTATGCTACAAATTGCGGCACATGATGCGCGCGCCTATTCGAGGCGCTGGTGTATACCCACGGGCTTTAGATGAACATGCTTGTGTAATGGCTTACTATAGTCTATTTGGCCATCACGAGACAGTGATGTAACTGCGTATGCTACAAATTGCGGCACATGACGCGTGCGCCTATTCGAGGTGCTGGTGTATACCCACAAGCTTTGAAAGACGGAAGATACATATGCGTGCGTAAAAGTTGCGCCTGTTAAGTTACATCACTGTCCAGAGTAAGCCAAATAGAGCACAGTGCCCATAGTATAGTGATGGGCGGTAGTCACATAATTTGGGAGTATACACAAATGTACTGCTGCTCTACTGGTTTATTATTTTCTAAAATATGTTGGTGAAAAACATGTTAAATCAGGTGTGTTTGAAACTAGGAAAACTTCCAACTAGGATGTTTTCAATTTCAAAGAATTCACCAAAATGGGTGTAATGCCCCTAATAATCAACTCAATTTACAGAATAGACAGATCCTATGTTTTTGATTAGCGACCATTTTGGAGGGAATACTAAACTTATATTCAAGTATTTCTTGGATAAAAATGCATGTATTTTGTCAAGTAATCTTAATATTTCAAGTGAAGGTTATTCCAATTTGGAGTTTATTAATCAGGTCGTATTGAAAGAGGAGGGTCTGGCCTGTGTTGCATTTAACACGGCACTTCATCCGAAACACAGGATCTCTCTATAAGTTCACTATTGTGTGCATCAATTTCATACTCATTGTGAGCATGTGTATTTAAACACAATGATACACACCTCTTAAAGGTATATTATGTGATCTTTTCCAGGGAACGCCCTCAATCCTCAAAAAAGAAAATTAAAGCAGATTTTCTTGCAGATTTACTTTTCTGATCATAAATCATAAATATAGTCGAAGTTACAGAGCGATACAATTCCTAATTACTTCAAAATCATGGTTTTAGAGTAAATTTAGAGTAAAATTTGAAAAAAAGATTGTACCGCAGCGGTACAATCTATTTTCAAACCATGATTTAGAAGTAATTAGGAATCGTATCGATCTGTAACTTGGAAGATCTTTATGATTTATGATCAAAAATGCAAATCTGCAATAAAATCTGCTTTCATAGTAAAAATCAATGATAGAGGGTGCTACTTGGAAAAGATCACATAATATGCCTTTAAGATTTGAGCCAAAAATGGCAATTTGGGGGACCGAACATTTATCAATTGAGAGCTATTGGGGCCAAACATAATTGAAAATATAGCAACAGTGGGCCATATGCAAGAGACTACCAATAAGGTTTATGGTACTCATATGAAAATAATACAACTTACAATTGGAGGTTGAATAAATATGAATGATGAATGAATGAGGTATTGTTTAAAAATGAGAGCACATGACTTGTATTGTATGCACATGTATTTTGTATCAACCAATGGGAGAGCTCACATCTCATCACATGCATTGTATCATCCAATCAGGTGTGATTGTATTTGCATATTCAAACAGCACAATAATTACTGTACATAAATGATGTAACAATTATTTGCACAATGTGTGCATCGAAACTGTGTGCAATAGTTGCCAAAAAACAATAGATTTTATGTCATAATAAGTGTATGGTATCTGTAAAGTGAATAAATATGTGGCCTAGATAAATATGACAAAATATACAAAAAATAAATGTAACCGATGTCGAGTGATGGTTTGTTTTATTTTTGTGTCCTATCAAGTCTGATAAATCTTCCATAAGGCAACGGAAAAAAACATGTTATAATTATTTTTAAATCACATGCAAATGAATAAATAAACCAAAATTTCACATGCAAATGAATACCGACCCACATAATTTGTTTGCCTTTTCAAAACAAGGCAAGATTTTGACAGATTTGTTTGATTTTTACTGTCATTTTCAAGAGGAAAAATTAAAAATTAAAACAGATTTTAAAAAAACACCTAACCAACAGACCCATCCTGAGAGGTCCATTTGCCCGTAGAACAGTGTTTCTTTTTTCGGCGCCTAACTGTTCTATATCATTCATTTAAAGGTGGTAAACAGATCAAATTCACTTTTTCCCAAAAATTGAGATTCTAGTATCAGAAGAAACCCCACAATCCTCTCGTTACCCGTGCAAAATTCTAGGCCGGAAAGATGATTCCTGTAGATGCTAGTGAAAATGTACTGAATTCCCTTCAAAACCACTCCACAAGTTTGCATACGGTTCCATGGGAAATGTTGTGGATTTTTGGTTCAATCAGAAAAAACCCTGGAGCAATGTAACTCACATTTTTGAGTTATTTTATTTATATCGCACTTCATGTAGAATAGCAAACACCTTGAGAACAAAAGTGAGTCGAAATCGGATCACCAACATTTAAATACATGTAATAGTTTTAACAATTGTAACTCATGCAGTGAAATCTATTCTTTCATATTTCAACCCTGAGGTTTGAAAATATTACCCCTTGGAAAAGAAATCCAGATAAAAATGTAAAAGATATTATGAGCATGATCTGATCAATAGGATTATGGCCAGATAGTACTGTACAATCAAATTTGGTTAAAAGTTACAACTCACCAACATGATTGTTATTTTTTTCTTCTCAAATGTAACTGTTGTGTTATGCTGGTTCCCTGCATCAATGGGCTCCACACAACTTATCCATAGATGCAGGTACGCGCCTATTGCCACTCAAAGCTGATTTGCTGGCATAAAAGTCATGCATATTCATGATTGACGAAAAAGAGATCCTCAAACTAAATTCGATCAAGCCAGCTTCACGCTTAGAATGATAACAAATTTGCTGATTGGCACAAACTACGCATGTATCTGCGCTCACCACAGCGCCGGACTTCACACGGATGTCATAGCGCGTTCCCTATCGCGCCGTAGCTATGGCAGCGTGACAATGCATTCAGCGTTCGATGCGGTATCTCAGCTACAGTGTGTTGATCGTTATTTACCTTATGCCATAACAGAGCGACAATGTAACGTGTTGAACTTACTGTTACGGCCGGCAATTGAGAACCCTGTACCTGCACCTATGGATGAGTTGGCGGGGGATCCAGGGTGCAGGGAACCAGCATACTGTTGTGTATCACAGGGGTATCACTTGAATTTATTATCACAGAGAATCTGTATCAAATTGACTGTAATAGAATACCTGGATTAAGGCTGTGACTTATACCCGGGTACCCGCCCGCTATTCCGGGTACCCGGGTAACAAATTAGGTACCTGAATAGTTAAAAAAATTAAGAAACATGTTAAGTACAAATTTGTCCCCCAAATGACTTCTATTGACCCAATTATGTGTCATTTTGGGGACAAATTTGTACTTAAAAAAACCAACCATTTTTTTTTTAAAAACCCATTCATAGCATTAACCTGGATACCTCCGTTATCGTCTCAGCAAAATTCAGAATATTTCACAAGCGCGTTTCATCTAAATCATCATGTGTATCGAGACTATGCAACAGTTATATTCTGCATAAACAAATGTGATGCAGGACATCAAAGGGGGGACTAGCAGCTGTGTGCTTTTCAAGTTATAGATGAAAACGGACAAAACAAAATTAAGAAAATAATAAGAATTTAGGAGTCATTTTCACTTGTAGAATTTGAATTCCTTGATCAATTTTGATACATTTGGTGTCATTTTAAAGCTTAGAAAATGCTCTGCGAGCACACATAAACTCACAATTTACTTCACCTGCAAAGACCCTCTTTTTAATGTGCTGCATCCCAATTCACAAATAACTGAATGAAATCCTGATAACAATCCTAATTGCCTCACAAATTTAAATTTAATTTTGCACTGGTGATCCCTATTTCATCATACAACTTCACTGACATTTTGTTGTTGCAAAATGTTAATAAATTTGTCAATTAAACAGCCCGTATACATATCCGACAAGATATTAAACTGCACATTGTTGAGGAATTGAGGCTTGCAGGTATGCATAAAGCCAAACATGTCATCATCACTATCATCAATAGCTATTGGCTGCTGAAGTAGTTAAAAGTACCATTCTTTCATTTCAAAGCTATTGCTTTAAATGGAATAGAGCAGAATTACTTTTCACATAAAGCAACATTTGTTACTAAATCAAGTATTTGATTACCCTGGCTGGGTAACAGAAAAGAGCAAGGGCTCCACCCCACATATCAATAAGATGTTTCTACCAACAGAGGGCAGTGTTTATGTCCACCTTGAGCTGTACATACGATGGTATCACATCAAAGCCCAATTTTAAATTTGACTCATAATCAAAATCCTCATGGATGACCGTGTTCCATCTTTGAAGTCTCTATGTACATACATACATACATATGCTATGTTCAGTAGATGTTATGAGTTCCACCATGTCAATAGTCCAAGACCAGGTTCACTAATAGATCCCTAAAAAGAAAACATACAAGGGCGCACAATTAATGTAGTTTAAAGTTTAAGTCTTTTTATTTTTAACAAATAATCTTTTTCATACCACAATATCCCACTAAAAGCCACCAATATAAACCTTTGAAAACGTTTGAAAATCTTATCAATTGCCTATATTACGTTATGCGTTCATAGTGTGTTGCACATCGATGGAAAGCTGATGTTTTCATCTTTACAATGATATCAAATTTGTAGCAATTACTTGTTTCAGTGCTCAGCCACTTGCTTGAGAATATGGGGAGGTCTCAATCTGAATGTGCCATAATCACCACTATTGGGCTATTGGTGTGCTCAAAAGTCATCAATATACACTGTTGTTATAATTAATGTAACACTTCATTAGACAGACAGTAGATTTGTTCGTGTGAGCACAATATAATGCCATTCTTAAAGGTATATTATGTGATCTTTTCCATGGGACTCCCTCAATCCTCAAAGCGATACGATTCCTAATAACCTCAAAATCATAGTTTGAAGAGTGAATTTTCAAGAGTAAAATTTGAAAAAAGATTGTACCGCTTGGTACAATCTATTTTTCAAACCATGATTTTGAAGTAATTAGGAATCGTATCGATCTGTAACTTAGAAGATCTTTATGATTTATGATCAAAAATGCAAATCTGCAAGAAAATCTGTTTTCATGGTTAAAATCAGTGATAGAGGGCGCTACATGGAAAAGATCACATAATATGCCTTTAACAAGTGATTGCTACAAATGTGATAATGTTGGAAGCTTTCTATCAATGTATAACATAATATTACAAAAAATCTAAATAATTAGCATTTGAAACAAATTTCTGAACCTTTTTGGAGGAGTTTAGAAAATACATTCTTCCTCTAAATCAATGTTTGAGCCTTCAATGCACCATAAACATGTTTGTTAAGTATATAGGTTTAAACATATGTAAAACAATATGAAATTGATCACCACATAAAATTATTTGCATTTCGCTAAATGTATAGAAAGCCATGTGGGTTGATATTGGTAGTAAATATATAGAAACCTTTTTAGAGTCGGCTGTTAAGCAATAAGTAGCTAAAAAAGGCCATCTTGTGCTCATCACCATCATGCTATCTTTACAGTCACATGAATAACTTTTCAGTCAGAAGATCTGAACGGCCATCGTCACCGAGACAACCCCACATCAATGACGATCTGCTGTCACATGATCACCAAAAAGGTCCATCACAATGCTTAAACAAAGTGGCTGAGATGGTCTCGACAGCTATGTACTGCTTCAAACCCAAATCTGACAAATTATTTACATATTTATAAATATACTGTGCACAATACAGAATTTTAAATTTGTACAACGAAAATTTAGAGAACGGAAAATATACAGGTTTAAGTATAGCCTACTCTTACTTCAGGAAAAGCTTCAATCAAGGAAAAAAAGGTAGGCACACTTTGTCCTAATTACGGAAAAAACCTGCCCCTCTCCCCGGAGGCAATGTTGATCCGAGTCATGATATCAGAAGCCTTGGCAGTTCCCCCAACATTGATTGATGGGGAGTGGGGAAGGATATAAGAAAGGGGGAGTCTTTTGCTTTCTATTAAACAGTGCTATGTCCCAAGTCTGATCTCAATTGCAAGTACAGGGATAGTTGTAATAAGTTACGTCAAGTGTGCCAACTATTATTTTCTTTGATTGTAGGTACATGTAGGCTGTTTTGAGTACTGTTTACTTACAACAAGACTATATGGGGTTTTCTTCACTTCCTTCTCGGCGACCTCTGACCCAGGTTCAACTACTTCCTCTGGTCCAACTGGTGTAGTGTCCACGAAGATTTCATCCACGACCCGGAAGCGAATGTTTTCATTGATGTCCATGAAGAGGTCATGTGTATCATCATCGGTCTTGTATTGCCACACCCACACTTGTTCTGTTTCATCGCTATGGTAACTGTTGTCAAGGAAATCAACATCTATAAAAGTAGTGACTTTTTAATGATAAGGAACGGCTAAGCCGGTATTTTCAGATGAAGCTATGTGTGTCTCGGATTAAAATCTATCAAAAGGAACCATCATAAAAGGCTGCGTAGTCTCAAGCGCTGTCATGAAATAACTCCACTACAGTAATATATAACTCGGCAATCTCACTCCCAGAAACTAGTATCGATTTGAAAAGATGAACTGATTGTCCCAAGTGCTCGTGGGTTTCAGTTTAGGTCTAACAAAATACCGAGTGAAACGATTGTATAAAATACTTTTAAATATTGCTACGTCAATAGCGTCGGTGAATTCATGCAATAATGCTAGTTGTTCAAAATGTTTGACAGATTTGGATTTCCACCGACACATTTTTTTCTAAAGATAGTTTTTAAACTTTAGGTCTTGAGAACTGGCCTATAGTTAAATTTTGGTATTAAAATACTATCATTATAATTAATAGTATGAGTGACAATTTGTTGTCCCAACAGACTACCAGTACCATATTGAATACATGGCTTTTCAAACCTGTGAGTGTGCGAGCCAGACAGATAACGTAGCAGACGTTTTCTACAAGATTTCAATAGAGATGATCATCCCTACTTTTCACCGTCTCTGATAAAAGAAAATACCTATAACACACCTTTTGAATCCACCCAAGATACATCTTTCAGTAAAAAAAATCAAGAAAATATGATTCAGGAATTAACTAATTTTTAAAACGTTCATCTTACAAATATGCAAGGTTGTTATCCTGAGCTTGTTAAACAGTTTTTAAATGGTATGAAAATGGGAAGCCATCCGAAATACTGATTTGGATGGAGTAGAGTGTAGCCACATGTTCATCACCATAAAAAATAAACATGTGAGTAATATCTTCACATAGCTTGAATGTAATGAAAGTTGATCTATTTTAGTAGTAATACGATTAGGAGTCTATCGTTCAATCTCAACGCAAGAAAATAATTACCTGAATTATTCAGATGTTGCCAGATCCTTCATCCGTAGATTAGCAACTTGAAATGATAATTGTGACATACCTTATGACAACATAATGTCAGAATTTGGTCATAGACACTTGGTAATTGGTGGTGTAACCCACAGACAGAGCACTAATGGACTTTGACCGACCATGATCACTGTGCGCTCGGGGGGGGGGGGGGGGGGGGGTATTTGGAATTTTTTGTTCAATTTCATTGTCAAGGCGCACAGCGTCTTATGTACACTTCATGCAAACTATATATCTCACCAAAGGCAAAACTTAATGCAAACTTAATGCAAACTATTTATCTCACAAAAAGACAAAACTAAGGAGGACATTGTGTGTTCTGTATATAGGGTTTCTTGCCATGGTCAGACTACTTGGTCCTTGGTTCTGAATCATAAAGAGGAAAATTAAAAACTTTCTCAAGGACATACTTCATTTTTCAATATTATGCAAGGTATCCAACCATATATACTTTTGAGTCCCAAGTTCAACACATCAACTCAAAATAAAGTTAATAAGGATAAAATAAAGATAGGATACTCATTGGTTTGAGAAAGGAGCTAAGAAGCTGAGGCCATAGAGTCAACAAGTCATCACTAAACACTGATTGGGGCTGATACCGAGAGTCTATCTATGACCCAAATTTGCAAAACAATAGCATTTGTGAACTGTCACAACCACTTGTTCAAGTAATTAATTTGCTGATGAAAAATGTAACAACATCTGCAAATTTCAAGTTTCATTATCTACTCAACTCAACTCGATATCAATCCTCAAACCTCTTAAATCATAAAAAGCATACATTTTGTAGCCATTGATGACAATTTTTTAAGGATACAAATGTGACGGCTGCTGGAGCGCCTCTGGTGGTATTAATATGTCATCAAAGAATCCTAAAGTAACTGTGGAAAAACAATAACACAAATCACAAACACAGTTATCAATCAATCAATACAGAAAACTATCAGGTAACACAAAATAGACAAACTATTATTATAATATAAAATGCAAGTTGGCTTTTAACCCATCGCTGATATTCTTAAGACCCCCTTTTCAGCTTGCTTGACTTCTAATAAACTTCCAATTTTCTTCAATTTTTCTTGACAACTGCATTCTTGCACTGCAAGAAACCTGTAACATAGATCTACATGTATCTTAGAATAAGTATTAACCCTAACCCCGGTTTAGGATTTTTGACCGGGATCAACATTTTCGAGGAAAAAACACCAACTAAATCTCCGGGAACCTGCCGGGATTCGATCCGGGGACCCTCCGTTCTCAAGCCCCACCTTCCAACCACTAAGCCACGGCCCTCAGCTACACATTCGTGCAGTATAATACTGCACTCATTATATAGGCTCGGTTGACTACGTCATCGAAAACCGACGGCGCATGCGTTTGGAGAGGGACTTTGGATTAGCATTTTTTAGCACTCAGGGGGGTTAGGGTTAATAGAACACAAAAAAAAAAAAAAAAAAAATGTTACCATAACCCTAACCCCGGTTTAGGATTTTTGACCGGGATCACAATTTTCGAGGAAAAAACACCAACTAAATCTCCGGGAACCTGCCGGGATTCGATCCGGGGACCCTCCGTTCTCAAGCCCCACCTTCCAACCACTAAGCCACGGCCCTCAGCTACACATTCGTGCAGTATACTGCACTCATTATATAGGCTCGGTTGACTACGTCATCGAAAACCGACGGCGCATGCGTTTGGAGAGGGACTTTGGATTAGCATTTTTTAGCACTCAGGGGGGTTAGGGTTAATATAAACAGGTCACTTTTGAAACTGATAGTTAAACAGATGACTTTAGTTATTCGCTGGCTAAAAAGACTCTATTATTATTGAATAAAGCTGTGTCATCTTTTTTTAGTCTATTAACCCTAACCTTTCTGAACACTATGATTCACTACGGCCAGTGACGCATGCTACGGCATTAATTCAATGACGTCAACGTCCGAGCTTATGATGTGGGTACCAAAAAGCTGCCCTGGGCAGCCTTGGGAACTTAGCTCAGTAGTTAGGGACGCTGCAGTAGTATGTGGGTTCGGGGGTCCGGGGATCAAAACCAGTCGGGTTTGTGGCAGTTTGTTGGGTTAAAAATTCATACTTTGTCACCCTCCTCCCGATCCACATAAAAACAGCACGGTGAGTGAGGGTTAATACAGATTTCACGGTAGAATAACTTAGTGCAGTTTTCCATAAAGAATAAATCTAAATTGAAGTCTTTGTTGAGACATGTATTTGTTTTTTAGAATGTTATTGATATTTTTCTTTTTTCTTTGATTTTTTTGTGTGATTTTGTTGTTGTTGTCAAGTCAGATTCTCACTGCATAATAATGATAAAATTAGATGGATTTTTTCGCATGATACACAAATATATTGGTCTCACTATGAGTTTTAAAAACTCATAGCTCGACCAATATATTTGTGTATCACGCTCAATCCATCCAATTTTATATCAAACTTACCATGTACCCCTTCCCTGCTGCAGCTTCTGATTTTGCCAATCACAATTTCATCGACAAAAGGATGGAAGACGACATATCGGAAGTGTACTTTTGTGTGCGAAGCGCCATCACCTGGTAGAATATGTGAATCATCAAGTTTAGTGATATCATGAAGGGCGATACATAGACCTAGATTGTGTACAACCTGTAATGGGATAATCAGAAGATTAATGGTCAAGTGGTGGCACTAGCAAGATAAACTGGTGGGTTGTACATGGGGGCACGAGATAAATTTTGGGAAAATGCAGAAAACATGCACAATTTTTGACTTTTCTGTTCAGAATACATGCTTAAAGCTATATTGAACCATTTCCCCCCCATTTTTCCACCCAAATACAATCCCCTTATATTGAAGTTTGACCCCTGTGAACCTTTCTTGACTGTAACTCCATACATGTTTTCACTTTACTAAATTAAAAAGAAATCTGCCTACAATTTCAGAAATGTATTAAAATATTTTTTTCCATATTCAATTGACCTCACTAATAGTAATGTGTTCGCTTGTGTCCGATTTAGGATCATAGATGCAAACAAAACTGTGAACAAGAAATATACATAGTTTGCGCCAACTACTCATTTTCAAACATCAATATTGAATCTATTTTTTTTAAATTATCATCGCTCCATAACTTAGAAGATATTTTAGTTTAATTTTCACAAATGCAATGTTGCCAAAAACCTGCATTCACAGAACCAAATCAAGGAAAAAGAAAGTGTTTCATGAAAAATATGCATATTATGGCTTTAATTTGATCTGAAACTGGGCATCTGTGGTCAAAATCAAGCTGATATCGTAGATAGTTATGAGAATATTGATAGTCAGTTGCAGCCCAACCATATTTCAATTAGGTCAATTACGGAGGTAAATACATTTAGGTAAAGATGCACTATGGGTCAACTAAATTAACTAAATTAACTAAAATATGTTTATCTCATGGTTTGTAAAAAACAAATTCAAAATTTCAAAATTAATCATAATTTTTAAAAAACAAATTCACAAATTATGTGCCAGTCACGCACGCCTGCAGAATAGGATTTTCTCCAATGGTTAAAAATTAATTAAGTTCAGACTTACAAAAATGAAGGGAACACATGCCCTGATTTCTCTCACTCTTGTAGTAATTTCTATCCATAATTATATATGATGAAAATTACCAAATTTGGAATGAAAACAAAATGAAATTTTTTACTGTTTAATGATACCAGCTGACCCATGCATACATTTTCCCTCATGTGACCCATATCAAGTCAATTGGAACTAAAATGGGTGGACCCACTGATTTTTCATTAACCCATACCCTACTTCACTACACATAACCATACAGCCAGCAGCGCCTGTTTGTGCGCACAAAAAGTTCTATCGCATGGTGCAATAACCCCGTGTATTTATTGTTAATTGGTTGACTCACTCGCGGCCTGTCTATCTCCCTATATATCTAACCTTTTCTGTATGTATGTATTGTACCATGACTACATTTTGTTCCATTGTTGAAAACGTTTCATCGTTGAAAGCATTCCTGATTTACAAATCAGACCACCAATGTATATTTCCGTGTGAAATTTAGTTGGTTGGATAGTTTAATAAAGGGAAACAAAGAAACAGTTTGCATAACTTTTATTTTGGTGTTAATATTGGCAATGAAGTTACCCTTACAAAAATAAGAAGTTGTGTCCATTCACTGGCCCCCTCTTGTGAATCCAAACCAGAAATAAGTTTGGTAGACCCTGCCACAAATGGGTTCAGAACCGTGGGTTTGGGGGTGTAGCTAGGTATTCTCTGGGAATGTGCTTGAATTCTCATAGCAATCTTTTAAGAAGAGAAATAGCTACACTTTTTGGTTTTTAGAAGAATGCAGGATTTCCAATGTACACATTTAATTAGAGTATGATATGCAGCTGTTTTGCTGTATACTATGGTCTCATAATGTATAGACTGTGCCATATTTGCATATTTATAATGTATTCAGTGCATCACTGTCTTCTCACAATGTTGTATATAAAGCGTTTTCTCACAATATTGTATAAAACCATGTCAACATCATCAAACATTACCACTACATTTAGCTTTAGTACAAAACAAAGCCTTTTAATTCTTATCAATTTCAGGGTTAAAGCTGGAAGTAAGAAAGTGCCCCTTTACATTCTTTCAAACAAATTTCGGCACACCAAACACAATATATTGGGGATTTCCATTAATCACACCGTGCATTTGGTAACCGGCTAAAAATGTAATTTAACCAACCCAATAATGCAAAAACAATTTCAGCATTACACCACTCAAAATATATTTGGGGATTTCCCTTCATTACACCGTGCATTTAGTAAGCGGCCAAGAATGTAATTCAACCAACTTTATAATGCATCGCAGTTCACTGATTTATCTGCTCTGATGATCCTATTCATATTATTATTATTATGAACATGTATGTTTCACTCAGTTTTACGCCAGGCAGCATAGAAGTTCACCTAAACGTTTGCTAACAATGTTATGAACCAGAATTTTTTTGGCAATCTTGGTTCACTTAATATATAGTCAACCAAACACTAGTTTTCACCATGTATTGGCATTTTGTTCATTGCCTGCTGATAGTTTATGGAATCTTCATAATTTCTCCACTTGCCAACAGCACACACTTGAACATATTTCTCCATTGTTCTGTTGATTCACCTTCCTGCGATGCAAGTAGTAGAATTTCTGAAAACGGTGAGACTATTACCATGGATGCATCCCTGTCATGTGGCAATTGTGTACTTCATGTGAACACTACGGAACATTATGTAATCACCCTGGACATTACAAGGCTAACATCCTGGTCACAATCGCACCACTTTTACGTGAAGTATGAGGCCAACATATTTGGATTTACGGGAGTGTCAAGTTCATGCGGTATGTCATTTCCTACAAATGCACTTGCTATCTACTTTCGAGCCAGCGCTTCTCTGGGAATTCAAGCCAACATGATACCAACTGGACATTGTCTTGATGACACTGATGCCTCTAACTGCAGTGCTATCACTGACTGTGATAATGTATTCAGTTTTAGTGATATATGGGAGGTGGTGTATTCTGAAGCAAACACATATTTCAATAGTGATTACGTATATCCCAAAATATACAATTGGTATGGAAACTCGGATTTCAGCGCCTCCTTACCAAAGTGTTCAGCAAACTGTGTCTGCCATCTTGACTACCAACGACTTATCCATCAATGCGAAAATGAGACAAACATGCAAACTTTAATCATACATCAGAGTCCTCCCAACAGTGAATTATATAAATTTTTAGATGCGTCCAATCGCCAGATAGTGAACATTACCACAAAAGCATTCCAGGATCTAATATATGTGAACAGACTGAATTTGAATAGAAATATGCTCGCTCATATCGAACCAGGAACATTTAGCTGGATTAACCTGCGTATAATAGAATTGGGCGAAAATAAGCTTACTAATCTCCCCTCGGATATCTTCAATGGTCTCTACGCTCTTTTTGTTCTTGATCTTCATGGAAACAAGTTTACATCTCTTCCTCCTCGTCTATTCAGACATTCGCTGTCACTGGTCGCCCTGGAACTGAGCAGAAACAACCTGGCTGAACTGTCCCCTGAAATATTCAACAATCTTGTGAAATTACGCATTCTCTCTTTGGATAAGAACAATCTGACAACCATCCAACCTGGGACTTTCAACTCGTTAGAAGATCTCTGGTGGTTGTTCTTAGATGACAACAACCTTAAAACGATTCCTCCAGATACTTTTACAGGACTTGACTATCTATACAGATTACATCTTAGCGGCAACTATCTGACCACCTTAGAACAGGATATGTTCAAGGGTGCAGAATCATTGAAGGAGCTTACACTGAACAGAAACAGTATCACTGAACTTGCGCCCAGTCTGTTTCATAGACTTTCTGGTTTAGTGCTGCTGAGTTTAGATGATAACAATCTCCACGGATTAGACCTGCAACCATTTGCAAACCTTTATCGTCTGATAGCATTGTCCATCTCTGGAAACCGCTTGTTAACTATAAAACATGGTTTATCAGAACTTAATACCCCTATGCTCTTTTCAGCCGATGGTAACAATGAAGCGAATGTAACTAGTGCATTTCCAAGATTAAAAGTTTTGCGGCTGGAGAACAATACAATACAAATGATAGAGGGAGACATATTCCGTGAAATGCCAGCGATAGAAGCTCTACAGATTAGAGGTAATCCGCTACACCGGGTAGACGGAACAACATTTAGTATGCTAGACAACACCACATTTGTCTTGGTAGATGACCCTTCCACCTGTTGTTTCATCACTGGAGCTCAGTGCAAAGCAATAAATCCAAGACAACCTTATCTGACTTGCCTACGTCTCCTTCCATATCCTTCCATCAGAACCTTCATGTGGATTTTCGGACTCTGCGCCTTTGTTGGGAACGTGTCAGTATTGATCTGGAGATGCCTTAAACATGGTGAGGAAAACATCATCCAAGTGCTTCTGATAGAGAATCTTGCTGCATCTGACTTGTTGATGGGTGTTTATATGTTGATTATTGCATCAGCAGATACACACTATCAGCAGTTCTTTCCATCCTTTTCAGATGACTGGCGGAACGGAGTTGCTTGCAAGTTTGCAGGAACTCTATCTGTGGTCTCCAGTGAAGGCTCAGTGTTCTGCATCACGCTTATCAGCATTGATCGATTCCTGGCAATTAAGTACCCCCGGGGGAAACAAAGACTCACAAAGAAATCAGCAACCATTGCGCTTATTGGTCTTTGGTCATTAGCAATTCTCCTAAGCGTGATTTCAACCAGTGTGAGCGGCCTTAATCCAGAATTTTACGATGTCTCGGAGGTATGCATTGGTCTGCCTTTCGTCAGGTCTCCAGTCTACCTGAACAAAACTGTTGTGGCACTGGACTTAGATTTTGCTGACTATGACCAACAAATTTCATCTGCCAAAGATGGACTAGTTGAAGAGGAGTACATCTATCCTGAAAATAGTAATTCTCCTGGGCTGTACTTCTCTATAGTTCTCTTCCTTGGCATTAATCTTCTGTGTCTCTTCACTGTTGTAATATGCTACATATATATCTTTGTCCTGTACAAACAATCTACCCGTAAGGCTGGGAAATCCAGTTCTGATGAAGAGATCACTCTGGCCATCCGCATGGGCGCGATTGTGCTGACTGATTTCATGTGCTGGATGCCAATCATCATCATTGGTATCTTAGTTCAATCAGCTGTGGTTACTATTTCCCCAGTTATTTACGTTTACATCGTTGTGTTCATTCTGCCCATCAATTCCGCCGTTAACCCTTACATTTACACCGCAGCAACGATATTGTCACGCCGTAGAAAGACGGCCAAAGCTAAAGCGCAGCAGAAAAAGAAAACAACCCACTCTGCCAACAAAAAGATAGTTGCTACAAAGTCATCTGAAACAGGTTCTTCTTCTGTTTAACATAACTTTAGTCTCTTCATGTGACTTTATGCTATATATTACATGCAGTAATGGAAATACCCACATGACAGTCAACCCGGATTTGTCGCAGCTCTATTAATAATATTGTACTGATCATAATAGTAGCATTGCTTTATTCCATAGCGATTAAAATCATGTCTTGGCCAGTTATACCCTGGCTAGTCTAGTGGTTAAGTTACATGCCTTACAATGCAGAGGTTCATGGTTTGATTCCCACTAGGACCACTTTTTAAACTGATTTATTTCCTTTTGTAAAAGTTGGGTTAAAAATATTTCAAGCCCACAAAGTGTGTAGTTCCTAGTCAACCCCGGGTGGAAAGTTATGTGGGTATTTCCATTGCTGCATATATATTGACTTTTTGCATGTTTGAAAATTCCTACTTTAAAATTATTTAAATCAGGGTTCCTTTTAACGCGCATCATTGCGTCCAGGCACCATTTAAAAACAATTGATGTATTTTCAATAGGCATGAGTTATCCCATGTAATTTCTCTTACATGACATGAGTCATTCTATGTAAACTGCTCACAAAAAGTATCGAAACACTTAGAAATGATCCAATATATAACGGCTCGAAAGGGTATGCATTAATCGAAGCAAATAACCAAGTGCATAATTTTGTTCTGCGTATTTTGACACCTCGATCGATGAGATACGATGTTGCGGAGCGGAGTTATTGTCATTTCAATGGTCGTGGGTCCAGTTTCAAAAGTGACAATCACCCTACAGAAAGAGGTTTGTTTAGAATGATCAGATTCGTGATTTTCAATAGGGATGAGTGTCACCTTGGAAACTGGACCCACGATCATTGAAATGACAATAACTCCGCTCCGCAACATCGTATCTCAACGATTGAGGTGTCAAAATACGCAGAACAAAATTATACACTTGGTTATTTGCTTCGATTAATGCATACCTTTTCGAGCCGTTATATATTGGATAATTTCTAAGTGTTTCGATACTTTTTGTGAGCAGTTTACTTGTATCCTCTGGCAACTGCATCCTTATCCATCTGCGAGTTTTGGTCCTTTCAGTGTACCACAAAAAAAAGAATCAAATAACAATGGCAGCTTGTATCGATGAAAATCATGAAATCCAGCGCGAGCGAATCCACATTATTTAGCACTTAATAAGGCATGGAATCATTGTTTTTTTAATATGAATTTTCATGCACATAGTCAAAATAAATGGCTAATAATCCATTAATTTCCTTGTACATAATACTGCCGTTTTATTACTAAAATTGGTTAGTTTAAACTTCAAGCTTATTGTAAAAACTAGATTGTGTACATGTATACCATGTTATGCTTACGGGACAAGCGTGTCCCGGTTGACCCGTGTAGCTTGTGCATGCCTAATTTGCAACTTTAGTCAAGAGTAGTTTGCATCCATGATTGTACATTATAACTCAAAATTGAGCGAAAGTAACAAAATTATGTTGTCATTTACTAATTTAGCCATATTACACAGCATTATTTTACTTATATTGATCAAATATTGACCATAAACAGATCGGGAATGTGATCAAATATCACATTAAATCCTTTGATCGTACCTTGCAAAACTTCATAGAAGATGTCCTTGTAGAAATTCCTTTCTCGATGTAATCTTTTCCACAATCTTTTTGAACACCTGGGACCTATATCGCATTTCATACAATGGACCCATGTCACATGAGGTTGAGCTCGCGTAAAGTACGCCTGCTCAACCTCACCCAAAAACGGTACCTGGGTTCTCTGTTGTGCGCACTACGTCATCTCGACCTCAAGGCTCTGATTGGTTGGTGCTCAAACGTGAGAACTGAAAAAACTCATGAGCTTTTCCACGCACCATCACGCCCCACTGCGTCGGTGGTTATGGCGCAGCGGGAGTACTGCGTTGGTGGATACTAATACGGCGCAGCGTGACGATCGTTAAAAAGGCTTCAGTTTAAATTTGACCAATCAGGTGCTTTGGTGTTGTTGGTTGGGAGTATTTTTGTGAGTTCAAGCATGCGTGCGCAGCCTGATCGAAGTGCGCCCACGTATGTCGAACTGTGGCCAGGAGATTATGTGCCGTAGGTCCATTGTAAACTTAAGAAAAGAAGAGTGATTCATAAAATCTTCTTTGCAGAATGCTCCAAGTGGAGGTTTATGAAGTAGATCCCATGTTTTAAAGTTTGACTTGGGTCCTATTTTATGAAGATCAAATTAGGAATTCTTAAACATTCTTCATAAGAAGAGTTAAAATCCTATAGAAGATGCTGTGTTGTGTATAGGTCCATAAATGCATATGTCTTGTTTGCAGGGGTGGTTGGTTCAGTCCTATCATGACTGACAGCTCATGACCTTACAGATACTACGCCATAGATTTTCAGCAAAGGAGTAACCAGTTTTATTTGATCAATCCACCAGGAACGAGGTCTGCCTTTCTTTCTCTTCCCTTCAGTCATGCCTTGTTTGTATATAAAGAGCAAATGTGAACAATAGCCAAACAGACATTAACAAATCAAACTGGTAACTCTCTACAGAGAGCTCTCTGATGGGCCAATCAATTGTATGCATTGTTTCAAGAGACAGATCAATGTGTGTACGCTGATGTCGTTGTGTGAATAATGGCAGGACCCCGTAGGGGGAAGTATATATATATATTGTAAGAATATCATCATTTGCGTATACTTTATTAAAATTTTAAAAATGTATATTAGAACTTGCTACATCATCCATGTGACATTTATATATTGTCAGCATGCTTCGATAATTGCCTAACTCATTTTTTCTAGTTTTTAGAAAACAACAAAAATCCAAAAAGTGAGTTAGGCAATAATCGAAGCAGGCTGACAATTTGTTGAATAGCACCATATATAGTGCAGATGAATTCCAACAGTAGCAGTAACTGTTGGATAGAATTAGGGTGGATATATATATACCTTTAACCCTAACCTCCTAAGTCACATTTTGAAGAATTTTTTTTTCAACGACAAAAACGCGGACAAAAAGAGAGGCGCCGCCACCGGGGCTCGAACCCTAACCTCTCGGTTGCCAGACTAACGCTCTACCAGTGCGCCACGGGGGCCAACCATACTCGGACCAGTGTATTGGCCCGACTATGTAGCCTGGGCCATTATTTCATCGAAAAAGTGCCACGCCAGCTGGCACAGACAGACTTTACCGTGCACATTTGCGGCATTGAGGATGGTTAGGGTTAATAAAATCATACATGGAAAATTTTGAAGAAAAAAAAAAAAAGAGAAAAAAAAATTCCGTTAAAATCCTATAACCTCCTAAGTTACATTTTGAAGACTTTTTTTCAACGACAAAAATGCGGACAAAAAGAGTGGCGCCGCCACCGGGGCTATGTAGCCTGGGGCCATTATTTCATCGAAAAAGTGCCACACCAGCTGGCACAGACAGACTTTACCGTGCACATTTGCGGCATTGAGGATGATTAGGGTTAAGTGAAATGTGGCCTATATTATAGGCCTAATACAAGTGCATATGGCCCATTTTAAACATTTTACATTATTATTACAATCTGTCTAAATCACAAGGCTGACTTAGCCAGAATTGAAATTGTTCATTTATCAACACTTTTGATTGGTCAATGACTTAGGTATTATTACAGCATGTGCGTACTGTAATGGAGTCATGATTTATTCAAAAAGCTCAATTTCGCTGAAAAGTGAGGTAGGCAATTATCGAAGCAGGCTGACGATATGCACCCAGAAAAATACCTGAAAGCATTTTAATATCAGATTCTCCCAATTATTGGGAGAATGGATTTTAAAGACTCGCAAAACTCTATCCTTACTTTATACCACTGCTATTATATGAGTATAGATATCAACCGCAAGCCTCATAACACTCAAAACAATGACTCTACCAATCACTTCTACATATAATACTTCGAGCATGGCCTGAAAAAATGTTTTTTTCCCGGCAAGCGATTCCAAATTCCCTCCAAAGTGGGTTGCATTTCTTACTGAAAGAGTAACATTTCCCTCCAAATGCCAAAATTTCCCTCCAAATGCTCAAATTTCCCGGCAAGGAGCTTTCCGCATTGCCTACTTTTTCAGCCTGTGACTTCGAGCTGTGCTCCTTTTGGTTTTCCCCACCTTTGTTTTCTAATAATTTGCTTGTATGATGTTTTATATACTATGGTGAAAATAAAACTGACACTGAACTGAAACTTCCATATGGCCATGTGTTTTGAACTCACCACCCAAAAAGGGTGGTGGCGTTGCATTTTTGGTGACGAATCATCCATCTCTCTCTATTAACTCAACAACTACATGTGGTAGAGCTATGGTTGAGGTGTCATGTGAAAGCCTATTTATCTAGCTACATTATGTTAATAAATCAGGTATTTCTATAAAAGTTTGGCTGAGATATGATTGATTATGTTGTGAAAGTCAGGGGTGGTGGCGGTGGCGGCGGCGGCGGCGGTGGCGCTGTGTGCAATCTCTATGGGGAATATAGAAAATGTTCCCAATTCTACGTTCAATTTACTATACCTTCTCATTCCTGTATGGTACAAACATGATTTTGCTCTCATTTTTTAGATTGTTTTATATTCTATAAGATTCTGTTTCAACAAATGTGACAACTATTGTGCAACAATTGTAATCATGAATCGATTGCGTTGTCCTTGGCTTTTTCCCTATTCGCTACACAGTGAACTTGCCCTAATTCATCGGTTTTACATACATGACTATAACAAAAGAAATATTTAACCGATGATAGCAAAATTATACATTTTTGGAAAGCCCTCAAATAGGGGAATTCAAAAATGCCGTTTAAATCAGGATAGGGTGCATACCAAAAAAATATACTTGTAAACTCTAATAATTATGAAATTTAAACGTTTGTGCTCATTTACTTCTCGATATAGTATATTTCAACACGTTTACCATTAACAACTATTAAGTTCTGATGGGTAATTGCATGAGGAACTTAAATATGCACAGTAAAATTATGATTGGGATAGGTATCAAATTATTATTGAGCTTAAATCAAAATATGAAAAATATAGATATTTTTGAACATTCTTAATCACAACATGTTACCATTAGGTCTTATCTAAATTCCAATAGCATATTTGGATTCCTTGTGAGATTACCGTTCAGAAAATATATACTTTATATGGGGTAGAACAAATAGTTATTGCGATGCTAATTCGAATCTCAGATGGTGTAAAATGTAAAAATCTGGACATGCAACGGTAAGGGTGGCGAGTTCAAAACACACGGCCATATAGCATGACAAACAGGACACGTGTGGTATAGCTCCATGACTCAGGAAGTAATAGAGTTTAAAGGAAGTGTCCGACAACATTGCCCATTATATGTTAGAAAAGTAATTATTGAGCCTAAATCGCGTAGTTATATTGAACAAAATATCATACTTATCATGCAATTGCGCAAATTTGAGCATCAATAACTGTGATATCTTTGATACCGGGGTTTTAAATCACCGCGAATTTTAAAAAATAGCATTTTTGAGAAGAGATGGCAGTTTTTATTGGTTTTTATTTGTTTTTATGATAAGTATAATGTTTTGTTCAATATAATTATGCGATTAAGGCTTGATTATTACTGTTCTAACATATTATAATGGACAAGGTTGTGCTCGCTGGACACCTCCTTTAATGATATATCATACAGGATATCAGAAAAACTAAATTATGCTCAATTCATCAGCCTCCATGTAAAGAATTTGAATTTGAGCAATCACAAAGAATTTATGTGCATATGCTGAGATTTATCATTGATTGTATTAGGATACTAGGCCTAAATGCCATTGCTATGCTACAATCTTTAGAATAAGCTGACATTAGGCGACTGGAAACCCCTGTTCTATGGGCAAACAGACCTCTCAGGTAGGGTTGGTCGGTCGGGTGTTGTTTTTCAGGTAGGGTTGGTCGGCCGGGTGTTAACAAATGTGGTATATTTTGGTAAAAAGAAATTCGAAAATAAAAAATTCAACAACAAAATTGAAAGTTTCTTCTAAAATAAATAAATAAATTGCAAAAAAAATTCAAAAATTTTCCACAAATGGTGGGGTTTTTTCGGAAAAATAATGGTTTGGTCAAGCCGGTAGAACAGGGGTGTTTTTGAGTCGCCTTACTGGACATATGTAGATTAAATGATTGAGCTATTCCGTTTGAAATCCATACACCCCCTATTGAAGACATGACCTTAATCTTACACATAGGGAGTGTAAATTTCAAATGGGAGTCACCCATGCAGGAAGTCCAATTGAGATCTGTTGGGAAGATTAAGATAATGTCTTCCATTCCATACAGGGGTGTATGGATTTTACATGGAATAACCCATTGTGATTTGCACTCTGTGTCACCGTAAGCTATATACTATGTAAGAGAGGATATCAACATGTAATGTAATCAACGGTTCAGTACTTCTGTGCCATGTATGACATGCTTCTTTGATCATGCAGGTGCAAACCCTATCCCACTAGACTACACTTATTACATTATAATGCAATGACTGGACTGATAAGAATATGCCCCAAGGAATGAGTTATGAGGAAACAAAGTAATGATGAATGATATTATTGCCACTGTAAATTTTTGCTGAATAAAATAACTGCAATGTACTTATTTGTCTGTGTCTGTGGCTCCAATTATAATAAAGAACTAATTTGCAATTTTGCAAAGCTTAAGTCCTGAAGAAGAATATGTGCACCATGTCAAATCCTGTTCTACCATTTTTTTGATTGTTTAAAGGGAAACAAGGAAACAGTCCACTTCACACTAATTGCGGTATAATATTGGATGAGCAGGGGGGGCAATGTCCATTTTGACATAGTGGTAATGTATCATGCTGCAAATAACTAATACATTTTACGGGCGGACGGACGGACCCGTTTGGGCGATTGTTTTTATTCTTTTTGTTTTTGACCTAAAAATGTCACCAAAATCTGCAAAAATCTGGATTTTTTAAAAAAAATTGTGAACAAATGTTTCGACACAATTTCGGCCAAAAAACAGCTGATTTTACATGATTTGAGAAAAAGTATCTAGAAAAATAAAATGTCACCATCTATTTGGGCTATACAGGGTGTATCAAAAAAATAGAACTCTGTTTCATGACCTTTTTTAACTTTTTAAAACCACTGGACAATGACCAATTCACCGTCAGTGCAAAGCCCAAATAATAATGATAACATTCTGAAAATCTAAGATTAATCCATTGAAAAATAAGACCGCTAGCATAATTTGCATAAACCAAGTAATTTACTAGTCTGTACAATTGGACTTACACATACAAACAAACAAAAATGACATGGTTTACACTTCATAAACATTGTAAATCATCTATAAAAAACAATAGCAAACATTAGTTAGGTAATCCTCTTAATTCTTAATTCTGGCACAAATAATGAATAACTACATAATCTACAAATTTGATGCATGAATATTTCTGTGCAATGTTCAATGTTACTCAGTGTTCTCATGGGAAAGCCTCAGCATGTAGGAAAGTTGTGATAGGAAAGTTGTTGTAGGAAAGCACCAATCATGTCAATAGTGTGTGTATACCAATCATTGACAAAGAAGGACATAGACTTAGAAATTGTAAAGTCAACTTCAACTTCTGTCAACTCAACTTCAATTTCTGCCATAAGCATGATAAGAACAAAAATAATAGGCCTATAGCCGCATGTCCCCTGGTGTTCATTGCACGATTTAACCCCTTGCTGACCTTTGACCTTGGATGACCTCTAATGACCATCGACCTCGGATGACCTCTAATTAATTTTAGACATGTTCACCTGGTGTTCATGTTTCTTTTCTCCAAGTTTGAAGTCAATCGGGCAACTTTTACGATTTGACCCCTGGATGACCTTTGACCTCAGATGACCTATGCATATTAGACCCCCCAAAAAGCAGCCACAGTTATTGACCATGGCCTACCTATCGCTGAAGGTTTGAAGTCAATCCGTCCATCCGTTAAAAGGATACAGCATTCGGAAAAAGTCTAACCAAAAAGGCTAACCAAAAGGCACACACACACGGACGGACGCACATGACATGATGACAAAATCCCCTTCTGGTTTTATAAACCAGGGGATAATGACTGGAAACAAATAGATCTGTATAGTTATGAGTAATAAAATGCCTGAAATCAAGAAGGAAAAGTAAAAGGAGGCATATCTACTGATTCAGGAGGTAAACCATTAGAATTTAGGAATGGCTTGATAATTGGATTTGCTTCAGATATTTTGGGGCTTTACTCAAATTAGTGTAACATGATAACGAAACTAAAGGTCTTAAAAGTGCTACCATTGATTTGGAATATGCATGCCTACATCATTTGTAAGGTAATGTGACATCTATTAACATTCTCCGACAAGGGTGGCCATTTTGAATTCATTGGCCATCTTGGAATTTGGGGAGGAATAATTTATGACCACATATTCAGAACATGAAAAGCCTATTTCCATGTTTATGTAGGTTGTAAATGTGAAAATGAGTGAAAGCTTTTTGACGATGGTGGGCGTTTTGAATTTGTCGGCCATCTTGGAATTTGAGTTGGAAATATTTATGGCTACATATCCAGGTTTGTTCAAAATATGAAAACCGTAATTTGCGCCTATTTCCACGTAATTCTCATGTTGTATGTGAAAATATGTGAAAGCTTTTTGACTATGGCGGCCATTTTGAATTTGATGGCCATCTTGGAATTTGGGAGGATATCATTTTAGCCCCATATCCAGATGAGTTCAGCACATG
This sequence comes from Ophiura sarsii, assembly GCA_035610835.1. Classification (NCBI taxonomy): domain Eukaryota; kingdom Metazoa; phylum Echinodermata; class Ophiuroidea; order Amphilepidida; family Ophiuridae; genus Ophiura; species Ophiura sarsii. The sequence goes on along the minus strand of CM069451.1, from coordinate 68,899,248 downwards.
AAAGGCTACATTTTTGGCAAATTTCATGCTTTTCACCCAAATTGAACAATACTTTCATCCATATGCAGAACTATTAGCATGGTCTTAGATCGGGGTTCGAGTCCCGATCTCGCTGAATTTCTGTAATATTTATATATTTTTTCACCACAGATGTTCTGTGGTGTCTTGGCATTGTATTGGTAATAGATTCCCGCATTAAAAATTTGATTAGATGATTAGATTGACCGTATCAATTTGATTACTTGTGTTGTGTAGCATTTTATATTTTGCTAACTGCTAATGTAGTCGCGAAAAAAATGAACACGTATTATGTAACCTAATAACCGTTGTAGTCATGGTTTTCATAGAATAAATAACACAAATGCGACGGAAATAAAACGTTGAATGAAAATGATGAATGCAGGAAAAGGGTAACCTGTGTAAAGTGTAACCTACATTTCTTACAACAAAACAAAAACAATTACATTTCTTGACATTTTATCAGTGATTTATGGCTGATAATCAAACATTTCCGAGATGCAATTGAGCAAATTTTAATTTACCGCCCGCCCTTGAAACGTAGTTTGTCCCGGCCTGTTTCCGGTTGGCCCTTTGTTACGCGTTTCACGCATGCGTGATTGGTTCGTCTCGGACCACTCATTCCCTTTCATACCTCGCGGGCTTTCTCGTGGCGTCCCTTTGGTATCATTACGTTCATGCTAGGCATGCGAGAGGACGTGTTCTGATAGTTCAGTTAAATCAGAAATTTTCTTCCAGCTAATTTCTACACATATTGGCGGGCATATTGGTTTAAGGGCTCGCAGTTTTCTGACTTTTTAACTCTATTGTCGATGTATCGTAAACTATATTTTGCTGCGATGTTGATAAGTGATTAGCAAAATGGGCATAATTTACGTCCGTGTTGTCTGCAGTCGGCGGCATTATTGGATGGTTAATCTTAGACCTAGTTACGGCGAGTGTTTCGACAAGCAGGGCGGTCTATTCGGTAACTCAACGACAGGGTGAAAGTCTAATGGTATTAGGTGTGAATGTGGGGAAACAGCTGGTCAATTTCAGTTAACGGTGAGAACATAATGTTTTATGTATTGTTTGTATTGTAATATTGGTGCTTAGGGCTGGCATAATAATTGCCGGTTCGGGTATCTGTTTGTATTAATATTGTGTAATATTGATTGATATGGTTCACGCGAGAATACCATCCCTGGATGTTTACTATTTATACATGTATACTAGGAAATTTGGTTTTGAATGCGGATCATATATAGTCTACTGGATAACAATTTTATAACCATCTCGTGGTATTGTACAGTATATTATTGATATCAGTTTAGTTATTGTTACGTTACGTGTACGTGCATAATCACAATACACACGCAAACTCGCAGTGTTAATTATAGGACAATTGATAGGAGGGTGTTGATTTGGTAAATATTGATCTTGATTCAGCACAGATCATTGAGGTTTTTCTGTCTGTACACGCACGGTCATTGGGGGATTTGGTTGTGGTTAGTGTTTTGGTCATTATCGATAACTTCCTCAGGCTACACACACCTGCAGCTTTAATCTCTGCATCTAGTTTATTATGAAGGGTTGGTGGGATCAATCGGTTGCACGTTTCGGTCAATTGGGGTTTCTATTACGGTAGGTTATCGATCTCCCACTTAGTATGGTTAACCACTTTAACTATTTTGTCAACACTATTTAGTAAAATATTACAGTTTCTATCACCAATGGATTCTAGTATTTGTGCGCAAAGGCTCGATATTGGGCGGCAATATTGTTGGTGTGGTTTATTACAGGTCGGCGACGCGACGTCAATAAATGGTTTTTCTTTATCACCAATGGGTTGTAGTATTTGTAGTGCAAAGGCTCATGGGCGGTAATATTTGTTGGTATACTTCCATGGTATATTATTTCAGGTTTGCGACGTCAATAAATGGTTTCGTTCATGTTTGGTTTTTCATTTTGGTTCCGCGGAGCCAAACGACCTTGGGTCTATATGGGGTTGCCATTGGGGTGTCTGTTACTTCATGCATGGCGCTATTTAGGTTACTCATAGTCACATTTCTAGTCACTTTCTGTAATAAAAAAGATAAATGGTCATTTCGGTGCTATATAATGTGGTTCTTTAATACATTTTGATTAAAATGTTGGTTTGGGGCTCATTAGTTGGGTAGTATATTATATATTTGGATATAATAATTATAGATCATGCTATTAATTTACTCATCCTCGGGTGATAAATTCTCATTTGGCTACATTCTCATTTAGCTACATGTATATATAATTTACAAGACATTAATGTAAGGGAAAACATACTGTTAAGGATATAAATGTTCCCGATTTGCTTCTGCTGGTTTTCTTCTTTTCATCTTTCAGGACATGCGATTTGGCCTAGCAGTATAGACTCATTCGTTCTGAATGTGATGTGGTATGCGTGGACCTTTCGATGTGTTTCTTCTCCAGTATGGGCGTGCGGGGAGACCTTTCAACCGCACCGAGCTTGCTCCATGCATAAAGTCCAAGTATCATTAAATGGGAAGCAGAGACGTGACGACGCTTCCCTGAGCCACCACTTGCGGTGGAATGTATTATTGCATCATGTGCATCATGTTGAAGCATGATTTCATACAATGGTATCACCGATTTCGGTTTACCGTGAAACGGATTGGGTCATAGTGGCGGCTTATTATTATACCGCACCAGTTGCAGATGCCTGAAAGATACAATTATACGCCATCTATGATGCGGTGATACATGATTCACTCTATAGGCTACAGCGTAGCTTTAGCCTCTGCGCGTCGCTGCGGTGGATTAAGGCAACGGGGGACGCACCAGTGGTGACCATATACTGTAGTACAGTGTTCACAATGAGGCCCATTCTCGAGGTTCCTTTTACTCGTATACGGTATCGACCAGATGATTCCGGATAGCCATTTCATTGTTTACTATTGTGGCACACAGCGGCTTTTCACGTTAATTCAAATTTGGAACGGAGATTGGCGGTACATCCTACCAACTTTTGTACAAATACATTTTTATATGCCGATGGAGTTTGTTTGCACCAGCCTGAATGCACTTCAACACTTGTGCGATTGTGCTAAAACAGAGGTTTCTGCACTACATTGGAGAAAGTTGATGATGATATACAGTTATATCAGAGGTACCCATTCCCCGGGCGGTGTACGCAAGATGATTTCGGATCATTTCATACATGTATATATTCTAATCATCATGTTGTTGCTTCACTTACTGCTACGGCAACGAATGTATCCTTTCAGATCATTGAGAGCGTTATTACACACAACTCTTGAGTTTATACAATTGGGCGATTACAATTTGAGCCTTAACAGAATATGATGTCTGGCGGATTGTGTTATGGGATCATCGACCGGTATGGTATCTCTTGTTTGCTTTGATGACAAATAACCATTCTTTAAAGAAATAGTTTCATGGAAACCGGAGGATAAGCGTTACCCAAATGTGGGTAAGAAACTTCCAATGCTATATAGACACAGCAACTTCAATGTTAATTTCATAACTTTTACAAGCTGTTAATGTTACGGAACTTGGTCATTTGAGTATTCTAAAATTGAGTATGTTAATAATGCAACGACAACAACAACAATAACAAAACTAGATATGAGTTTCTGATGATCTAACACCCCATTGTTAAAAACATATTTGATTATACATGTTGGGTAATATACGCCAATATATGATTTTTTACCAAATTTGCGGCTATCTTGGATTTAGATGTGTTAACAAAGCAAAGTTCTGGATATGAGTGTCTAGGGGTATAATACATAAATGACTGCGTTATTTACATCCAACAGGTTCTAAAATTCATGTTTATTTCATGCTTTTTGTTGGCATTTTGGCGGCCATTTTGGTATTTGCTGAAAACTCAAGATGCTTACTAGGCAGTGGTTGACATGTGCTGTTAGTCATACAACATTGATTTCTAAACTCGAAATTCGACATATTTTGTCTATGTCTTATATCAATGATCATTCTAAGGGAAAATTGTAAGGGCCCGATTGATGGTCGATAAAAGCTGGCTCCATATCCGACATTTAAATTTATAAATGTCCAGGCTGGAAAGTATATCTTATCTGATCTTATTAAAATGTGACAACTAATTGTCTGCTGAAAGTTGTGTAGGCCATATATGTGCGTTATGCCGGTTTGGATTAAAAAGACACGCGGTATTGAATGTTCTAGACTTTGAACATGATGGCTCTTATTAAATTCATTGGAGGTTTGATGTGTTGAAAACATGCAGTAAATTAAGAATTATTTATACAGAGTAACTGGCAGTTTCATGCACACCAACCACACAGGGCGGTGGCATTCTTAAGACGAGAGTAAAATAGTCGGCAAATAATAATAATATAATAATACAGCATATCCAAGTTATTGGCACACATAATGGGGATATCAATATTCTATAATAGGTGTGAAAGTCATTCTCCTGATAGGATAATCCATTATGAGTTGTATAGGTGAAAATCAATCACCAGATTAGGAAGGTAATCACTATCAGTCATAACGTTGGTTCATAGAAAATGAAATCAAAAGTCAATAGTAAACAGGATGAGCTGGTATGTTATGGCGTTATAGTTATTTTACGATGAATCAAAAAGCGAACTGGCATATTGATTGGACTGTATTATGCATAATAATCCTATTGTTGGATGTGGCCATGTAGGGCCTTGCAGGTCTTGTTTGGTAAAAATTGATCTGAAATTTTCATTTACGATACAGCTAAATATAATTGTATAGAAATGATAGGCATATACGACGGGTATTAAACAAATTATAAATCAATATAATTGGTTGAACTATCGTTGTGATTTAGAATATATTTGCTTTCTTCGCGTTAGGTAACCATGAATGATGCGAGTCGGTCCGATGAGTAGGCGATTCAGGTCAGTTCGTCCACCAGATTCACATCGCGGTTAAATTAATGCTGGTTACAGTTTATAGTTATCGGCTGGTTAAGTTTCAATCGTTTTGGCACGAAATAGTGCACCTGGAGCCAAATAATATGTTTCTTTTTCTCTACAAAGATAGTATGTATACATGTACGATTCGGTACATCTATTCCAAAGGGCAATGAGTATTTGTTACAAGATTGGGCCAACGCAATCCTCACATGTTCCCAGTACCTAGGGTGAATTACATGGGAATCAGTACCCCCCCCCCCCCCCCCTAACCCCGCAAAAAAAAAGAAAAAAAAGGGGGGGGTCATACAAGTTTATCCTTTCGTCGGCGCCTTAAAACGAAAGTATAAATCTTGGTTGGCAGTGTTTTGTTTTCCAAAGGTTAAAAGTCGTTAAATAATTGATTACGATAAATAATTATAATGATAATATTGATTAAGGTCATTACCTGAGGAAATTATACAAATAGTCCTAACAGTTTGAATTTAATTAATGGTTAGGTAGCTTTTCGCCGGGGCTCTTTCGTCTGCGCGATGAAGCTCAGGGTGGTGGTTTGCGCCCCATTCCGTGATTGGTGGAAACTCTTAAAGTTGATAATTGGATAATATGATACATGACATATCTATGGCAACTTGTTTGAATAGACATTGGCCTAAATGAAATAATTAGTTATGCATTGGCATATCTATCTGGCAAAATTGACCCTGATGTGCATTGGCACATCGATGGCAAATCATTCGTGATTGATTGACAAATAGTATTTTGAATAATTTGATAATAATATACATGACGTATTTTGAATAATTTGATAATAATATACATGACATCTATGGCAACATTGATGGACTTTGCATTGGCAAAATGGTATAATGTAGATTAAATGCATTGGCATATCTATCTGGCATATTTGACCCTGAGGTGCATTGGCACATTTGGCAATTCATTTCGGCCTCTTTTTGTTTGCGCAATGGAGATACGGGGTAGTTTGCGCTCTCCTGTCGATTTGGTTGATAACTCATATAATGGTCTTTTGATTCCGTGCATTGTTGTGTAGATGATGTTTTGTATGACATGTGATACATGTAGGCTTTATAAATAAAAGCAACCTCTTGCATGGCATGGCGATGTCCGCAAATTACCTTTTGTGTCCTGCCTTTTGTTTCTAGGGTCTGACGGTAATCAAAAATTTCCGAGATGCAATTGAGCAAATTTTAATTTACCGCCCGCCCTTGAAACGTAGTTTGTCCCGGCCTGTTTCCGGTTGGCCCTTTGTTACGCGTTTCACGCATGCGTGATTGGTTCGTCTCGGACCACTCATTCCCTTTCATACCTCGCGGGCTTTCTCGTGGCGTCCCTTTGGTATCATTACGTTCATGCTAGGGCATGCGAGAGGACGTGTTCTGATAGTTCAGTTAAATCAGAAATTTTCCCACCCACCCACCCGCTAGAAGTAAGTGGGGGTGTGATCCATGGTAGGCCCACATTCAATGTTATGATATAGGGCAGTGTTTTGTTTTCCAAAGGTTAAAAGTCGTTAAATAATTGATTACGATAAATAATTATAATGATAATATTGATTAAGGTCATTACCTGAGGAAATTATACAAATAGTCCTAAAACAGTTTGAATTTAATTAATGGTTAGGTAGCTTTTCGCCGGGGCTTCTTTCGTCTGCGCGATGAAGCTCAGGGTGGTGGTTTGCGCCCCATTCCGTGATTGGTGGAAACTCTTAAAGTTGATAATTGGATAATATGATACATGACATATCTATGGCAACTTGTTTGAATAGACATTGGCCTAAATGAAATAATTAGTTATGCATTGGCATATCTATCTGGCAAAATTGACCCTGATGTGCATTGGCACATCGATGGCAAATCATTCGTGATTGATTGACAAATAGTATTTTGAATAATTTGATAATAATATACATGACGTATTTTGAATAATTTGATAATAATATACATGACATCTATGGCAACATTGTTGGACTTTGCATTGGCAAAATGGTATAATGTAGATTAAATGCATTGGCATATCTATCTGGCATATTTGACCCTGAGGTGCATTGGCACATGTGCATTGGCACATTTGGCAATTCATTTCGGCCTCTTTTTGTTTGCGCAATGGAGATACGGGGTAGTTTGCGCTCTCCTGTCGATTTGGTTGATAACTCATATAATGGTCTTTTGATTCCGTGCATTGTTGTGTAGATGATGTTTTGTATGACATGTGATACATGTAGGCTTTATAAATAAAAGCAACCTCTTGCATGGCATGGCAATGTCCGCAAATTACCTTTTGTGTCCTGCCTTTTGTTTCTAGGGTCTGACGGTAAGTAGGCCCTATTAATGCATTGTATACAACGGAAATAAAATGATGAATGGAGGAAATGGTGCACCTGTGTAACCTTCATTTAAGGTGCAAAGTGGGGTTTAATTGGGCAAAATCGATAGCACAAGTATATCACGGCAAACTCCGGCAAGTACCAGCCCAGTACATGCGACATGGACTGTGCTGGTGCTTCTGCCCACGAACAATCCCAGCCGATGTATACATGGACAAGCCCAGTAAATGCGACATTGGCATGTCCAGCCAATGTGTGCATGAAATGACACGATACATGTGTACGCATTGGCGTGTCCAGCTCATGCCGTGGATATTGTGGGTGATTTTGTTATAAAAGGGATATTTTCATTGTTGAAGATGATTTTTTTTTATGAACATGAATGAAGAACCTGTGAGGAAAATTGTCAAATTAAAGGGATACTACCCGAATTATGTTTTTTTAATGAATTCACTTATAAAGCATTTCTTGTGATTCTTTTAATATTTCACATTTCCTCATTACTTGTCCCGAATATGATACCTTGTAATGTTGAGAACTGATATAAAGCAATTTCTGCTCACAATAAAGGGGTATTACCCGATTTAATGGTCCGCAATCCTGAAATTTGATCAAAAATCTAGGAATATGCCTTTAATAATTACTCTTTTCTTTGATGGAATGATATACCACAAAATCAAAAACATTTTTCTGAACTGAAATTTTGTGCTGATTCCAGATCTGATAAGTTTGTAAGCCATATGTGGGGGGAAAATGGTCATATTAAAGGGATACTACCCGAATTGAGTTTTTTTTAATGAAATTCACATATAAAGGATTTCTTGTGATTCTTTTAATATTTCACATTTCTTTGTCATTTGTCCCAAATATGATGCTCTGTAATGTTGAGAGCTGATATAACGCAATTTCGGCTCACATTAAAGGGGTATTACCCGATTTTATGGTCCGCAATCCTGAAATGTGGTCAAAAATCTAGGAATATGCCTTTAATAATTACTCTTTTCTTTGATGGAATGATATACCACAAAATCAAAAACATTTTTCTGAGCTGACATTTTGTGCTGATTCCAGATCTGATAAGTTTGTAAACCATATGTGAAGGGAAAATTATCAAATTAAAGGGATACTACCCGAATTATGCTTTTTAAATGAAATTCACCTGTAAAGCATTTTCTTGTGATTCTTTTAATATTCACATTTCTTTCTTATTACTTGTCCCAAATATGATGCTCTGTAATGTTAAGAACTGATATAAAGCAATTTCGGCTCACATTAAAGTGACATTACTCGATTGTATGGTCTGCAATCCTGAAATGTGGTCAAAAATCTAGAAATATGCCTTTAATAATTACTCTATTCTTTGATGGAATGATATACCACAAAATCAAAAATATTTTTCTGAGCTGAAATTTTGGGCTGATTCCAGATCTGATAAGTTTGTAAACCACATGTGAGTGGAAAATGGTCAAATTAAAGGGTAAGTAATACCCGAAATGAGTTTTTTTTAATGAAATTCACCTATAACGAATTTCTTGTGATTCTTTTAATATTTCACATTTCTTTGTCATTACTTGTCCCAAGTAGAAACTTACGAATCGTGGCAAAGATGCAAGCAAATATTGTACATTTAAACGACGGCTGCAAACATATTTTGGTGACGAAATCGTGTTTTACAAACCTAAAGATGGTGTAACTGAATATGTATTTCTTGGATCAGCTCTTACTGGTGGCGAGCTTCTGACGGCTATGGAAGACCTGAAGAAAGATGTCGAAAGTAACTACTGTTGAACATTTATAATAGACTAACCACTGCTATTAGCAGGCTTACCTTTTTCTTTTACGCGAACAAACCATCCCTAATCATGGGGAAATTGCGGAAATAATAACATGTTGGCTGTGAGAGAAGCACTGTCAGCGAGCGCTGTACCGTGGCACGGTCGCGTATCTCGACGCGGGGAAGTACGCCGCACAATTTTTAAATTGTAAACGTGTACGCACTTTTCTTACGAATATTCAGCTGGGTATCGAAAAGCCAGGATATATAATTGGAGCGTCCTTGCCGAAAAGTACCCAGCTGAATTATTCTTGAGCTGAATTAACAGGGGAAGGATAGGTCGCGTCAAGGCGCGTAGGGCTGGTGCGTGGTTTCATTCTTTTTGGGGAGTTTCCGATCTACGCTCCGCTTAGATATCTATGGCGGATGGTCCCGCGATTGAATCCCAGGGGTTGCTGGGTGATTTTCGGGTCCAACAAATTGTACTTTTTCCCCCTCCCCCCGATACGCACAAAAACATAGCCGCGGGAGTTTGGGTTGATGTGAGCCGAAATTGCTTTATATCAGTTCTCAACATTACAGAGCATCATATTTGGGACAAGTAATGAGAAAGAAATTTGAATTATATAAAAAAGATCACAAGAAAATGCTTTATAGGTGAATTTCATTTAAAAAGCATAATTCGGGTAGTATCCCTTTAATTTGACCATTTTCCCCTCATATATGGTTTACAAACTTATCAGATCTAGAATCAGCACAACATTTTGTTTCAAAAATAATAATTTGATTTTGTGGTACTAGTTAGAGAATAAAGGTATTGTTTTTAGACCGTACCCGTGTTATATTGTCTGACATAAATGCGGACGATAGTATTATTTTAAGTAGAACAACGACGCAAAAAATAATACTACCGAACGCATTTATGTCAGACAATATAACACGACCGTACCCGTGTTATATTGTCTGACAATTATACCGTTATTCTCATTCTTAAACAATCATACTGAAGACATCAAAGAAATAAGTGCAATTTATTGTCCACATTTGACAACTTTTACCCCTTCTAGGATCGAATAACCCAAAAACATTCCATCCAATCTCATGCGATGAGTACACCATGCGTAATCGTCGCGGCGCTGGCATAAACGCAGGAAAGGCGCCAAAGACGCACTGTTAAAACGTAAGCCCCACCTCCCCGTGTTAAGTTGTCTCATCTAAATGTCGCCGATTTCTCTGAGAACCAATGAGATTGCTTACACTTTCTTAGCTGTTTAAGAATATTCATTCCATCAAAGAAAAGAGTAATTATATTAAAGGCATATTCCTAAATTGTTGACCAAATTTCAGGATCGCGAACCATAACATCGGGTAACGCCCCTTTATTGTGAGCCAAAATTGCATTATAAGTTTTCAACATTACAGAGCATCATATTTAGGACAAGAGATGTGAAACATTTAAAGAATCACAAGAAAATGCTTTATACATGTAGGTGAATTTCATTTTTAAAAAAATCATAATTTGGGTAGTATCCCTTTAATTTGACCATTTCCCCCTCTCATATGGTTTACAAACTTATCAGATTTGGAATCAGCAAAAACAATCAGTTCAGAAAAATGTTTTTGATTTTGTGGTATGACCAAATTTTTGACCAAATTTCAGGATTGCGGACCATAAAATCAGGTAATACAGTTTTTCAGTTTCAGTTTCAGTTTATTTTCACCATAGAATATAATACATCATCAAGTAAATTATTACAAAAACAAAGGTGGGGAAAACCAAAGGAGCACAGCTCGAATTATATTGGTCACCCTGATAATTTATGATAAATAAATATGATAGTTTCTTAAAAGTACGGCAAAGAAGACGACTACAAACAAGAGACAGGACAGGATATGACTGTGTAAACAAGACCGGACAGGACATGTGCAACTAAACACTAAAGTGTAGGCAGTAATGATGGCATCAGCTATAACATAATAATCTCATGTGGTACAATTTCTCATGGCTTGCGAAAATTCTTAATTAATTGATTATTGGTAATATGAAAGAAGATATAACTTAAACTTTCTTTTAAACACATATGGTGAATTGGCATTTTTAAACTCGCTATTCACTGAATTCCATAGCAGAGGGCCTTGTCTTCTAATCGTATGTCTGGCTAAATCATAGTTAAAATTAAAGGGACGATATAATGAAGAAATACGTGTTGGGTAGCTATGAATTGATCTATTTTTAATGAAATAATCGGCAAAGGTATCGGGAAGATTGTTGAATGCGTGATTATACATAAATAAACAAAGAGTCATTTACAAATACCCCTTTAATCTGAGCCGAAATTGCTTTATATCAGTTATCGACATTACAGAGCATCATATTTGGGACAAGTAATGAGAAAGAAATGTGAAATATTAAAAGAATCACAAGAAAATGCGTTAGGTGAATTTCATTTTTTAAAACCCCAACATTCGTGTAGTATCCCTTTAATTTGACCATTTTCCCTTGACAAATGGTTTACAAACTTATCAGATCTGGAATCAGCACAAAATGTCAGTTCAGAAAAATGTTTTGATTTTGTGGTATACCATAACATCGGGTAATACCCCTTTAATGTGAGCCGAAATTGCGTTATATCAGTTCTTAACATTACAGAGCATCATATTTGGGACAAGTAATGACAAAGAAATGTGAAATATTAAAAGAATCACAAGAAATCCTATAGGTGAATTTCATTTTAAAAAAACTCAATTCGGGTAGTATCCCTTTAATTTGACAATTTTCCCCTCACAATTGGTTTACAAACTTATCAGATCTGGAATCAGCACAAAATTTCAGTTCAGAAAAATGTTTGTGATTTTGTGGTATAGCATTCCATCAAAGAAAGAGTAATTATTAAAGGCATATTCCTAGATTGTTGACCAACTTTCAGGATTGCGGACCATCAAATCGGGTAATACCCCTTTAATGTGAGCCGAAATTGCGTTATATCAGTTCTTAACATTACAGAGCATCATATTTGGGACAAGTAATGACAAAGAAATGTGAAATATTAAAAGAATCACAAGAAATCCTATAGGTGAATTTCATTTAAAAAAAACTCAATTCGGGTAGTATCCCTTTAATTTGACAATTTTCCCCTCACAATTGGTTTACAAACTTATCAGATCTGGAATCAGCACAAAATTTCAGTTCAGAAAAATGTTTGTGATTTTGTGGTATAGCATTCCATCAAAGAAAGAGTAATTATTAAAGGCATATTCCTAGATTTTTGACCAAATTTCAGGATTGCGGACCATCAAATCGGGTAATACCCCTTTAATGTGAGCCAAAATTGCTTTATATCAGTTCTCAACATTACAGAGCATCATATTTGGGACAAGTAATGAGAAATAAATGTGAAATATTAAAAGAATCACAAGAAATCCTATAGGTGAATTTCATTAAAAAAACTCAATTCGGGTAGTATCCCTTTAATTTGACAATTTTCCCCTCACATATGGTTTACAAACTTATCAGATCTGGAATCAGCACAAAATTTCAGTTCAGAATTTTTTTTGTGATTTTGTGGTATATCATTCCATCAAAGAAAAGAGTAATTATTAAAGGCATATTCCTAGATGTTTGACCAAATTTCAGGATTGCGGACCATAAAATCGGGTAATACCCCTTTAATGTGAGCTGAAATTGCTTTATATCAGTTCTCAACATAACAGAGCATCATATTTGGGACAAGTAATGAGAAATAAATGTGAAATATTAAAAGAATCACAATAAAATGCTTTATAGGTGAATTTCATTAAAAAACATAATTCGGGTAGTATCTCTTTAATTTGACAACTTTCCTCACATGTTCGGATTTTACACTCACCAGATTTGAAATCAGCACAAAATTTCAGTCTAGAAACACTGTTCAATTTTTGTGGTGTATTTCATGCAATGTTCAACTATTTCTAGAGCCTTTTCAAGCGAGTGGATCCCAGACTACTTTAAAAGAAACTCAAATTTACGAAACTCAAAATAGGACCAAAAAGTTTAATAATGAAATATTCTCACTCGGCGAGACAAAATGATTCAGGGTATACACCACCAATGCACTATGGGATAGCACGTCCGGTAAAAGTTTATCACAGCAATAGTTCCTTTTTTCAGTACAAATTGCGAGATTTTGATAGGTTTGTTTCAATTCTATTGATTACTTTTGGGTATTATACATATTTATGAGTGTGCACATTAAAAATTTCAAAAAAAATCGCACTAATTTGAACGTTTTAAACGACTGACATCGGCGTAAGGTCCGTCCTGAGTTTTGGGGCGTAAATAGATGGCCGAAATCGCTACATCAAATTCATCGCAAAATATTGAAAAATCTAGTCCGACACTTAGGGGTATCCTTTTGATATGTTTTGCGGACAACCCTTTGGAATAATCTCTGTAAATGTCATGTAAGGATATATGGGATAACTCAAGTTAGAGCCGATTGTTTGACCCCTACTTTGTACGTAGCGTCTATGGGGAGCGCATTGGTGGTGTATACCCTTCAAACAATTCTGGGCCAGGACATGTACGCCACTTCAAGTCCAGTCCATGTACACATGTAACGTCCCATACCATGTCCTCACATCGGCTTGCCCAATACTGGTGGGTACACTCACATGCCCAGTGCATGTCGCTGGATGTGCTGGTCCAGTACTGGGCTTGTGCTGGGCTGGCAAATGCACCGACACGCACCAGCCCAGTACTTGCCGGAGTTTGCTGTGTATTGGTTTTGTATCAAATTTAATAAAGTAAACCCCAACAAACTATATATTTCTGGAAACCTTATACTCTAAGGAATTCAAAAAAGTGAATTTTGTCACATTTGGTGATTTAATATGCAAATTAGGCTAATTTTGCCCAAAACATCAAAAACTAGAAAAAACATAACCAAAATGTTCAAAATGTAACTACTTCAATATGCTTTCACTTACATACAATCTATTAATTGAAATTGATAGAGTAGGGCACTTTTCGAGTCGAAAAACTACTTTGCGGTATTGATCCGAAGAAAGCCAGTGGTCCCGATGGCGTTCCTTCTCAAATCTTGAAAGATCTGAGCCAAGAACTGGCACCAATTGTGAGTTACATTTTTCAGCAATCCTTAAATACAGGCGAGGTTCCTAGTGATTGGCTCACTGCAAACATAACAGCTCTTTTTAAGAAAGGTGACAAGAGTATTCCAGCAAACTATAGGCCTGTGTCTTTAACGTCGGTAACGTGCAAGTTGTTTGAACATATTATATTCCGCCATATCATGTCCCATCTTGAGAAGTTCAACATTCTTTCAGATTTCCAACACGGATTTCGATCTCAACACTCGTGCGAATCCCAGTAAATAATCACTGTTGAAGACCTGGCTAGAAACCTTGACAAAAGACTCCAGACTGATCTATTGATATTGGACTTCCAAAAAGCTTTCGACACCGTTCCCCACCAACGATTGTTACAGAAACTAGACTTTTATGGTATACGTGGTCCCATCTTGAAATGGATTCAAAAATGGTTAACAACTCGGACACAAAAAGTCGTTGTTGATGGGGAAAGTTCACACCCAGCTCCAGTAAAATCAGGAGTTCCCCAGGGAACGGTGTTAGGTCCTTTAATGTTCCTCTTGTATATAAATGACATTGCAAACAACCTTGATGATTCCACAATTCGCCTTTTTGCGGACGACTGTCTGTTATATCGTGTTATTACATCTGAACATGACGCAGTAGTCCTTCAGAAAGATCTAACATCACTGTTTGAATGGTCCAAAAAATGGCAGATGTCATTTAACACAGGTAAATGCAAGACCCTATGCGTGACTACAAAGAAAAACCCCATCTTAAACACGTATGTCATGGGCAGTGATGACCTAGAAACCGTCTCGCATCATCCATATCTCGGAGTTGAACTGAGCCATAATCTTAAATGGTCACATCATATTAACACAATTGCAGCAAAAGCTAATAAGTCACTCTGGTTTATCCGCAGAAATCTCTGGAGGTGCCCACAGTCCGTGAAACAACAAATGTACTTTGCCCTGGTCCGACCACATCTCGAGTTCGCCTGCGCTGTGTGGGATCCCCATGACATCTGGCATTCAAACACTAGAAGCAATACAGCGCAGGGCAGCTCGATTTGTGACTAAAGATTACAGAAGAGCAGAAGGCACTGTTACAAATATACTTCAACGCCTTAAATGGCCTTCCTTAGAACAACGAAGGAAAGAGATCCGTTTAACTACCATGTATAAGATACAGCACACAAAAATAGCAATTCCAATTCCTGAATACTTGCAAAGACAAACAGCACAGACCCGGCAATACCACCCCAAAAGGTTCAGAGTCATGAAAGCATCCTCAAATGTGTACAAATATAGTTTTTTTCCTCGTACCATCACTGATTGGAATGCCCTGTCACCATCTGTGTACAACACCACCGTTAATTGCTTTAAAAATAGTATTCATATCATTTAATTCCTTTTTGCCGTGTTGATTCAACCGGCGCCATTATATATCTCAGCCAGATATTGCATGTATGCAACTTTGCTGAGTATTACTGTAGATGTAGATGTAGAATGGTGGATTTAAAAAAAAAATCTTTTCAGAACTACTAAAAATGAGATTTTTGGGACAAATCAGAAATTTTTAAGATTTTTCATCATGGAATTGCTTATGGGGTAGGTATTGAAAAAAAACACCATTATTTTGTTGTATGCATTTAGACATGTGTTTACAGCAAATTTCAAGCCGATCGGACAAAAAACGGTGAAGAAGCATTTTTTGAATTTTTATACCAAAAATCGTGATTTTGAGGAAACGGCCATTTTGTATTTATGGGCATTAAAATTGCGCATAAAAAGGCAAAAAACAAGCAAAAACTATATTTTTATTGTTGAATGTTTGCTAAAATTTGATATTTATTATGAATAATGCATTCCTTTTGTAAATTAACTGTGTTTTGAGAATGCAATTATTATTTTGGGCTAATTTTGTTCAAATTGCCCCTTGAAAAACAAAGAAATACATAAGAAATATATAACATGAGCAAGTATATGAAATAACCTAATTTGGCAAATTTTTCGCACAATTCCTTATGTTGGAAAATTGTGTTTGTGATAGTAAGTCTGTTTGCTACACAGAAATCCATGAAAACCTCATAGCATACTAACATTAATTTGTTTTAGGACCATGAAAAGAAGTTCAAGAAGGTTTAAGGGGGGGGTCTGGGGTCAAAAGCCCCTATATAGGATATCGATTTCAACAACTTTCCCAAAACTGGACCGATAAGTGTTATATACCATAATATAGCCCATATCGCAAACTTTCAAAATTGACCTAAAATTTTGCTCTGGTTGCCATGGTTGGCTAAACACCGTTCTGGATGTAACTCAACAACGCTAAATAGTAGTGTGCTGGTATTTGGGTTGAAGGTTAACAATAACATTCCGCACAAAATAATGAAGCCGGATTTTTGATATCGTTGCTATGGTAACCAGGGGCCGACCAATCAGGTAATTTTGCATGATAATTCAAATTTGGAAAAGAATTTTAAAAATCGGGCTTCATTATTTTGTAGCCCTTTATGAGCTTAATATGTATACCAAATATTATACAAATCCGTCATTTCGTTTTTGAGTTATATCCAGAACGGTTTCAAATTTTCCGCTTTTCGAGGTTTTGAGATATCGGGGGTTTTAAAATCACATAACGTAGAGGGCGCTTTTCACTCGTAAACTAACCTTCACATCCATTTTTTTTAACATTTATGTTTGCAAAAATAATTATTGTAATTTATAATCAAAGTTTTGCTACGATAAATGCAGCCGATTAATTGATTTAATATGTTTGGTACTGTAACCATGGCAAATTGTTAAATATAGCAGGGTGAAAAAATAGTAAAATACATGAGAAATACACCAAAATTACGAAATATGAATCAAATTTCATGGTAAATGTAAATTCAATATTTATAATACCATTTTTGAATATAAGATGTTTACTAAACATTTGATAATAATTTTTTCAAAAATTTAGTTAAATATCACTGCTTGA
Organism: Ophiura sarsii; assembly: GCA_035610835.1. Lineage (NCBI taxonomy): Eukaryota > Metazoa > Echinodermata > Ophiuroidea > Amphilepidida > Ophiuridae > Ophiura > Ophiura sarsii. The sequence continues at coordinate 68,882,108 of CM069451.1, read as the reverse complement.
AAAATATTACATGTTAATCTAATAGGAAACCGCAATGTTGATACAAATTCGCGTCACCGATATAATTTTGTTCAAACACAACTTTAAAACGAAATGTCCGATTTCAGTCAAATAAATAGCATTTTGAAGCTAACATTTTACTGCATATGATTTATGCGATATCTCATATTTCCTTACCTAGCCAAAAACACATATTTCTCACCCCAGACCCCCCCCCCCCCCCTTAAGGGAGTCCTGGGAGTGCACGGAAGACACTCCCTTCAATACACCTCTAATTCACTATAACGATTCTACCTTCATGTTAAATAACCCTTGAAATTCTACCATATTTGTCATCATAAAACTATCTATAAAGGTCATAGACCATGTCAAACTAGTTGGCTGATTTATTCAAGCATCGCATGATACATTGAGCAACTAGCAAATATAAGTGGAAAATAAAACTACAACACTGAGAAAAGTGCCCTTTTGTACTCCCCTGTGCCTTTATTTTCTTTATATTTTAGCAGCTTTAAGTACAGATTATTCCTTAAATAAACATTAAATCAGTTTAAACTGATTTATAACTGATAAATAGTACATTGTTCAAAGATATGAATTGCACCAAAAAACAAAAACAATAGATTTTTGCCCAAACACGGGGGGAAATGCTGAAAATGGCCTAAAAATCTATTTCTATTTTTGTCACCCCCGACCCCCCTTCATTGTAAACCTTACTATCTAAGCATTTAATTTAGCCTAGATGTAGAGATGTAACAAAAAAAAACAGTGATACATTTTTTAAAGCACATTTATTGCCTTTGGTGGATGGTTTACTGATACATAATCTTTATTTATTCGCGATACACAGGTCAACATAAAATAACTGTTTTTCACAGAGGCCGTGATAAAGTCGATACAACATGTTACATGATACACCTATAATTACATAATAAAAACATATTTCTTGAATCTTATCTAATACAAACTGAATTAGATAATATGGAAGTAATGGAAGAAGTTATAATAAACCTTTACAAGATGTACTGTTTACATATATGTACTTAAAATTATTGTATTGTTGGTAAATAAAACTGAAACTGAAACTGACAACCCTTCTCGGTTGGGCAAAGCATTTTTTTTGTTCAAGATGTATTGAGGGATTCCCCTTTATCACACCGTGCATTTGGTAAACGGCCAATAATGTAATTTATCCAACCTAATAATGCATTGCAGTTTTCTAGGATATCTGATTAACTTATTCATTCATATATTGCATGTATGGTATTTGTAAACAAACATGGTGGGCCCTGGTGGTACTACGGGGTGGGGGGGGGGGGTGCAAATGCCACCCAGTAAACTTTGGGTTTCTTAAATTTTAAAGGACTAATAAACCATGGGTGAACCTGTGGTAAGAACATTGTTATGGTCTATCCTCAACTTTTTTTAAATATGGATTGGTGGACATTAACAGTACATAATATGCCAATCACCAAGTCACAATACAGAGATACGAGGGTCATTCAATAAGTTCTACCTCCTATCTCATAACTTTGCTATTATATAAGCCAGTCGTATGAAATATTTCACAATTGTAGCTTTGAATCTCAGCTACAAATTCATAGTATTGATCTGAGTACTGTTGGTACTTTTCGGGAGATGCTGTGACAACCGATGGTCCATTTAGTGCGACGGAAACGGATAAAAAATACCAAATGTCTCCGAAGTGCTATTCATTTGGCCAATTCTAAGAGACAAAACATACCTATAGGTCAATTAAAACCTTTCTAAATTACAGATATCTCTTGAACAGACAATAAAAAATAAAAGTTACTGATTTTCTTGGAGAAAAATGCCCTCTAATTAGCTAGAACCAGACAATGACAGCCTTTAGTTTTAACCCTACCCCAGAGATCCGCTGCAAAAGTCATTATTTGCTTTTCATAAGAACCAAGAGATCTTCAATATACAGGACTAAATGGAGGGATTACAAGTATATCTAAGTGATAATTTTCTACCACTGACTATCTGATTGACTATTATAAATGTTACATATAAGTAAAACTCATAAAATGACTATAATTATGTTAATATTTAACATTCGAGGCATCACTGTGGCTTGACTTGTAACAACGAACATTTGACTGAATAGCAGTATTCCATGATGCTAAAGGCGTAGCAATACATTCGAGTTAATATTATACTATTTACAAGCCTACAAAGGTTATATTGCCAACCATCGAATCTATACGTGATAATACAGTATTATATTCAGAAATCATCCATTGTTTTCTATTTTCAGTATTTAAATCGGACTGTTATATCTAATCTTACAATACGGAGAGAAAACCTAAAAAACATATATTTATCGTTAGTGTAATTTTCCCTGTCCGTTGTCCAAAATCTCTCACTGGCTTTGATTGCATCATAACTGTTACGTAGAGCTTGGCTCTAACGCTTGATTTAGTAATGTATTTCTAGTATGATTTGATATTACACTATCTGGCGCGATGGTCGCTAGATGGCGTTCATATAAACAGGTGCGTTAGGTTGTATAAGCGTGACTAATTTCTCCCGCGCTTTACGAAGGATTATTGTGATCGCGTTGTCAACAAAAATCATTCCCTTATGCGATGTCTTGGAGATAACTATATTTTGGTTGCTTCCTAAAAACCGACATCTTTATCAGGGTAAGCTTGCGGTCATTGTGAGCCTGGTATATTTTGTTTCATGGGGTAAGTTTGCGAGTTTGCAAACCCATCGATTGGTCTAATGTGTGGCAATCAAGTTATTACGTGAAAGTTAGCATCATTAATTTCGTCGGCTATGGTATCAGCACCCCGTTGGATGGACGAGTCATACAGAATTTCGTCCAGGGTGAACAACTGAAAGTAGTGCCATCATGTCGACGAATGTCTGGAGACACGAGACATCACATTTGGGAATCTAACTGCGTTGGCTGTTATTGCTGTTATTGCTGTTACTGCTGTTACAGCTTGTTACTGTTTATGGAGGTTAATGGCTGCCGATATAATTAGCAGTTGTATCACCGATTATTAATGCATACCAAATGTGGGGTAATCCGATGAATCTGATGTTGTTGACATGGAAATCAACCAAGCATTAAAAAACCTTGGCTACGACCGTTGAATGATCATCAAGAATATATAACAACCGCTATATTGATTAAATGACAGATGTAATCCAATAATCCCTAATGATGTCGCAGATTAAGTAAGATAACATTAAATTCTGCTAAATGGGTAAGCACTGGTTATTATTACGTTATATATATCAATAACACTTTCAATTGTCTGGGGACGTAACAACACCATTGATTATTCGTCGAGGTTATTACATTCATGGGAAACCCATCTACAACAACAAATGAGGCATAATTGAAGTGACATTATAATTTGATTTGAACTTTGTGAATATTATTGTTTATGTGAATGAGACCTATTGTATAGGTCATCCATATGTTAATGGATCTGAAGAAAGTCAGTGACGGAGATGATGAATTAAAATTATAGTTAAATATGGTAAATCTGATTTGTACGATGTGTTAATTGGCGTTCAAATGTATAGTACCTCACTTATGCGTAGTTAATTTATTGAACTTGGGCGTTACACCAAAGGTCAGGCGTAACAATTGGGGGCTCGTCCGGGAACGTTTACGCATGCGCCAAAAACAATACGTGCTAATAAATCTTTGCATAATTAATGTTAAGGAGGTGCGGATGATTTAACGTCAATTTAACTTATATATTGCTTGTATACATCATATATATCTCACTGTTGTCTTAATATATTTGTTATCTTCAGATCTTCAGACGTTCGACTACATGGTTGGCACTACTTCGGATGGTCACCACATGTATATCACACAAGTCAAGATCAAGGTGAAGAACACCAAGATATAACAGCCAACGTAGAAGTGCTGGGGTGAGCATAGTGTAGTAGTTAAATTTTACGTATTTATAATAGTTGATTGCCACAGATTTATAGACACACTTTACTTAATAATTTTCGTGACAAGAATTTTCGCGATAGTTGTTTACATTTTTTTTTTATTACCCAAATTTAATTTCATATCCATCCTCATCATGTCTGTAGAATATCTCAAAGAAATAGAAACTCTCACTTCCCTGGGGAAAGAAATCGGTCTCGAGGGGCGCGAGTTAAAGGATTTTTTGGTTGAGGAAAGAAGGAAATTAAAGGAACAAAGGGATGCTGATCGTGATGCAAGAGTAGCCGAGCGTGAACATGAGAGAGAGCGTATGGTTCACTTAAAAGAGAGTCAAACTTATGAATCAAATCGCGAGAAAGAGCGTCAAGCTCATGAATTAAATATTGAAGAGCAACGCGTACTGCGCGAAAAAGAGAATCAAACTCATGAATTGAATATTGGGGAGCAACGCGCACTGCGCGAGAAAGAGCGTAGAGCAGAGGAACAAATTAATGAAGAACATCGGTTAGGGCGCGAAAAAGAACTTTTGGAAACGCGTGCCGATCTTGAACAAAAGAAAAATGACACGCAATATCATCATGAAATTGAAATGGCTAACCTTACGCTCAAAAGTAATGAATTACAGAATCAGACTGCCATAAATGGCTCACATACTTCGGCAAATAGCAGCAAGTATAGACCATTGAAACTTCCAAAATACGATGAAACTAAAGATGATATGGATGCATACATTAATAGGTTTGAAAGATATGCAGTAACAAGTCAATGGGAGCAAGAAATTTGGGCCTTGAATTTGAGTACTCTTTTGACTGGACAAGGACTACAGGTTTATGATGCACTTACTCCTAACGATGCCGATAACTATATGATTTTGAAAAAAGCATTGTTAAGACGGTATAAACATACCGAAGTTGGGTTTCGTGATAAATTCAAAAACTCTAAACCTGACCCAAATGAAAGTGCTGAACAATATACAACCCGAATTACCAGGTACCTTCACAGGTGGATTGAACTCGCGGATGTAGGTAACTCAATTGGAGCTTTGGTAGATCTATTGGTCAGAGATCAATTTTTACACAGTTGCCCGAGAAACATGGCCACTCATATTTTGGAACAAGAACCAAAAGAAGCAAACAAAGTTGCGATAATCGCTGATCATTACATAAATGCACATGGTGGTTGGTTCGACAAGGTCAAAGTGAAAGAAAATAAATTTCAATCCCAACCGAAAACACAAGGTCAAAATACAGGTCAATATAAAAATACTGGCCAGCCCCAACGTACAAACCAACCTCAAGGTCAAACAAATAGGCCTAGCAATTCATACACTAATAGTGGTAAGTTCAATACAGGTATCCGTGAACCGATCACATGTTTCCTATGCGGAAAGAAAGGTCATAGAGCAAAGGATTGTATCCGTAAAGGAACATTAGCCCTTGTATTAGATAGTGTTGCACAACTATACCCTACAGATGGAAATAGGCCTACTGATGTAAACACTCAAGACAATCTTGAAAGTAACTGTAATTTACAGCAACAAAGTGACGAGCAAAATACTGAGACAGGTGATAGGCCTACAAACCATTCTGGTTATAATCAGAGTATAGACTATGGTAATCAGTCAGGTGGTAACGATAGTAACTACAGTAATGGTCATGCTTATCACACTTTAAGCTCTGACATAGGCTTAAACAGAAATGCACCAGTACAACACCAAGGTGTTAGTCATGATAACCCTGGTAAGTATAACCATAGGCCTACAAATAATGGGCAACAGAGTGACGAAGGTTATGGATCACGACACGTAACCTTAGGTCTACTATGTACTGAGATTGATCCAGATAAGGTAGACATAAATCTGCAACAAGATTATCCTGAAATAGAGTGTGATTGCCAACGAAAAAACATAGGTATAGCATGTAAGCATTGGGATAATAAACGTATGCCATTGAGAGAGGGAACGATCAATGGTACATCAGTTAAGGTATATCGTGATACAGGTTGTAATGGTGTCGTTGTACGCAAAGGTCTAGTAAAACCGCATCAGTATACAGGTGAACAACATACATGTTATCTAATCGATGGTACGCAACGAAGGTATCCCGTCGCCAAGATCGATATTACGTCACCATATTTCACAGGTAGAGTATACGCTCTAGTAATGGAAACACCAATATGTGACTTAGTGGTCGGACAATGTCCAGGTGCAAAAGATCCAGATGTAAAGATCATACCAACTCAAGATATCGGAGTGCAAGTCGACTTGGAAACAGACGATTTAGAAGAACAACATGTTGTCGCAGCTGAAACCCTAATTCAGAAATCAGCCAGTTCTAAGCCTCTTACACCATTACTTGTAACTCCATCAGATGAAGAAGTGACGCCAGAAACCACCCGACAAGTACGTCCACAGCAGGAAGATCAAACCCTACAAAAGAGAAGAGAACATGCAGCAACAGGAATCAAGAATAAGTTCTCAGAGTCTTACCATCGTATTGAAGGATATATCTCCAAAGTCATGGCAGTATTACTTACAATGACATCGACTGTCGCCATCACCTTGCAACTCTTTCTTTTCATATTTCTCATCGGTGCTGTGCTGTTACAAGAAGATGACGGGGAATTATTCCCAACGGCACTTGCGAGTAAAAAGCTCAATGAACATCAGAAGCGTTACTCAGTCATGGAAAAGGAATGCTTGGCATTAATATGGGCAACTCAGAAATTCTCCACCTACTTATTTGGAAAGGAGTTTGTCATCCAAACCGACCATCAACCTTTGACATGTCTCCGAAAATCCAAAGTAGCAAATGGCAGGATAATGCGTTGGGCATTAGCATTACAGCCATTTCGTTACCGAATAGAAGTTATCAAAGGCAAACATAATGTTGGAGCCGATTTCATGAGTAGAGCAGTACTTGATTAAAATGCTAAAACAAACATCAAAATAATAACAGGAATCCATCAAATCATATAAGTATTCATACGATAGATGAGCGGTCATACGTAAGCATACTGGGTAGAAATATTTTAAAATCATGGAAGCTGATTGTATATATATATTCATGGAAGCAGATTTTTTTTTTTTTATTTTGATAAATACAGTTCGTATATTTATCTTAAGTGGGGGGTTAATTGTTACGTAGAGCTTGGCTCTAACGCTTGATTTAGTAATGTATTTCTAGTATGATTTGATATTACACTATCTGGCGCGATGGTCGCTAGATGGCGTTCATATAAACAGGTGCGTTAGGTTGTATAAGCGTGACTAATTTCTCCCGCGCTTTACGAAGGATTATTGTGATCGCGTTGTCAACAAAAATCATTCCCTTATGCGATGTCTTGGAGATAACTATATTTTGGTTGCTTCCTAAAAACCGACATCTTTATCAGGGTAAGCTTGCGGTCATTGTGAGCCTGGTATATTTTGTTTCATGGGGTAAGTTTGCGAGTTTGCAAACCCATCGATTGGTCTAATGTGTGGCAATCAAGTTATTACGTGAAAGTTAGCATCATTAATTTCGTCGGCTATGGTATCAGCACCCCGTTGGATGGACGAGTCATACAGAATTTCGTCCAGGGTGAACAACTGAAAGTAGTGCCATCATGTCGACGAATGTCTGGAGACACGAGACATCACATTTGGGAATCTAACTGCGTTGGCTGTTATTGCTGTTATTGCTGTTACTGCTGTTACAGCTTGTTACTGTTTATGGAGGTTAATGGCTGCCGATATAATTAGCAGTTGTATCACCGATTATTAATGCATACCAAATGTGGGGTAATCCGATGAATCTGATGTTGTTGACATGGAAATCAACCAAGCATTAAAAAACCTTGGCTACGACCGTTGAATGATCATCAAGAATATATAACAACCGCTATATTGATTAAATGACAGATGTAATCCAATAATCCCTAATGATGTCGCAGATTAAGTAAGATAACATTAAATTCTGCTAAATGGGTAAGCACTGGTTATTATTACGTTATATATATCAATAACACTTTCAATTGTCTGGGGACGTAACAACACCATTGATTATTCGTCGAGGTTATTACATTCATGGGAAACCCATCTACAACAACAAATGAGGCATAATTGAAGTGACATTATAATTTGATTTGAACTTTGTGAATATTATTGTTTATGTGAATGAGACCTATTGTATAGGTCATCCATATGTTAATGGATCTGAAGAAAGTCAGTGACGGAGATGATGAATTAAAATTATAGTTAAATATGGTAAATCTGATTTGTACGATGTGTTAATTGGCGTTCAAATGTATAGTACCTCACTTATGCGTAGTTAATTTATTGAACTTGGGCGTTACACCAAAGGTCAGGCGTAACAATAACAAAAGTAATATTTACTATATATGTGTAGCTATGATTATAATCATGACAAATGTCATGAGGCTGCTATTCATATTAGCGATGTTATGAGTGAGGAGGTAGAACTTATTGAATGACCCTCGTACATGTACCAGTCAGGACCACTTGACAAGCATGAACACAATTTTAGAAAAAATATGTAAATTGTAGCAAAAACACCATAAACAGTGTAACTTTTGACTGAAAACTTTGTGAAATATGGATATTTCATGAAGAGCTTTTCTCTGTCAATAACAGTTGCATTTCTTAGTTAATGCCTCCGGTACCAGTAAAGTACAAGTAATGTCTACATTCCTAATGCATTATGGGGCCTATACTATTCCATTGTATGATTAAAGTTCACTTTCAACCCACTCCATGCAACTGGGATACGAAATAATCTTGATGACTTCCCACTTCCATCACGTGGAAAGGAAGTGGTTGAAATGATTACCAACAACCTCTACATTTACGTGATAAAAAGTATATTATGAACATGTATTTCCCACTCAGTTTGTCGCCAGGCAGCACAGAAGTTCACCTTAAAGTTTGCTAGCATAAATGTTATGAATAAAGTAAAGGTTTGGCAATCTTGATTCACTTAATGTTCATCCAAACACAAGTTTTCACCATGTATTGGCATGTTGTTCATTGCCTGCTGATAGTGTATGGGATCTTCATAATTTCTCCGCATGTCAACAGCACACATTTGAACACATTTCTCCAGTGTACGGTTGATTCACCTTCCTGCGATGCAAGTAGTAGAATTTCTGAAAACGGTGAGACTATTACCATGGATGCTTCCCTGTCATGTGGCAACTGTGTACTTCATGTGAACACTACAGAACATTATGGAATCACCCTGGACATTACAAGGCTGACATCCTGGTCACAATCGCACCACTTTTACGTGAAGTATGAGGCCAGCATATTTGGATTTACGGGAGTATCAAGTTCATGCGGTATGTCATTTCCTACAAATGCACTTGCTATCCACTTCTGTGCCAGCGCTTCTCTGGGAATTCAAGCCAAGATGATACCAAATGGACATTGTCTTGATGACACTGATGCCTCTAACTGCAGTGCTATCACTGACTGTGATAATGTATTCAGTTTTAGTGATATATGGGAGGTAGTGTATTCTGAAGCAAACGCATATTTCGATAGTGATTACGTACATCCCAACATATTCAATTTGTATGGAAACTCTGAATTAAGCGCCTCCTTACCAAAATGCTCTGCAAACTGTGTCTGTCATCTTGACTACCAACGACTTATCCATCAATGCGAAAATGAGACAAACATGCAAACTTTAATCATACATCAGAGTCCTCCCAACAGTGAATTATATAGATTTTTAGATGCCTCCAATCGCCAGATAGTGAACATTACCACAAAAGCATTCCAGGATCTAAGATATGTGAACAGACTGAGTTTGAATAGAAATATGCTCACTCATATCGAACCAGGAACATTTGGCTGGATTAACCTGCGTATGATAGAATTGGGCGAAAATAAGCTTACTTATCTCCCCTCGGATATCTTCAATGGTCTCTACTATCTTTTTGTTCTTGATCTTCATGGAAACCAGTTGACGTCTCTTCCTCCTCGTCTATTCAGACATTCGCAACTGTCACTGGTCGCTCTGGAACTGAGCAGAAACAACCTGGCTGAACTGTCTCCTGAAATGTTCAACACTCTTGTGAATTTACTCGTTCTCATTTTGGATAAAAACAATCTGACAACCCTCCAACCTGGGACTTTCAAAAGGTTAGCAAAACTCTGGTGGTTGTACTTAGATGACAACAACCTTACAACAATTCCTCCAGATACTTTCACAGGACTTGACAGACTATACAGATTACATCTTAGCGGCAACTATCTGACTACCTTAGAACCGGATATGTTCAAGGGTGCAGAAACATTAAAGGAACTTACACTGAACAGAAATGGTATCACTGAACTTGCGCCCGGTTTGTTTCATCGACTTTCCGGTTTATTTCTGCTCAGTTTAGATGATAACAATCTCCACGGATTAGACCTGCAACCATTTGAAGCCCTTCATCGTCTGATAGCATTGTACATCTCCGGAAACCGCTTGTCAACTATAATACATGGTTTATCAGAACTTAATACCCCTATGCTCTTTGCAGCTGATGGTAACAATGAAACGAATGTAACTAGTGCATTTCCAAGATTGAAAGTTTTGCAGCTGGACAACAATACAATACAAATGATAGAGGGAGACATATTCCGAGAAATGCCAAGAATAGAAGCTCTACAGATAAGAGGTAATCCGCTACAACGGGTAGACAGAACAACATTTAGTATGCTAGACAACACCACATTTGTCTTGGTAGATGACCCTTCCACCTGTTGCTTTATCACTGGGGCTCAGTGCAAAGCAATAAATCCAAGACAACCTTATCTGACTTGCCTACGCCTCCTTCCTCATCCTTCCATCAGAACCTTCATGTGGATTTTCGGACTGTGCGCCTTTGTTGGGAACGTGTCTGTATTGATCTGGAGATGTCTTAAACATGGTGAGGAAAACATCATCCAAGTGCTTCTGATAGAAAATCTTGCTGCATCTGACTTGTTGATGGGTGTTTACATGTTGATTATTGCATCAGCAGATACACACTATCAGCAGTTCTTTCCATCCTTTTCAGATGACTGGCGAAATGGAGGTGCATGCAAGTTTGCAGGAACTTTATCTGTGCTCTCAAGTGAAGGCTCAGTGTTCTTCATCACACTTATAAGCATTGATCGATTCCTGGCAATTAAGTACCCCCGGGGGAAACAAAGACTGACAAAGAAATCAGCAACCATTGCACTTATTGGTCTTTGGGCATTAGCAATTCTCCTAAGCGTGATTTCAACCAGTGTGAGCGGCCTTAATCCAGACTTTTACGATGTCTCTGAGGTATGCGTCGGTCTGCCTTTCGTCAGGTCTCCAGTCTTCCTAAACAAAACTGTTGTGGCACTGGAGTTTGATTTTGATGACTACGACTCGATATCATCTGCCAAAGATGGACTGGTTGAAGAGGAGTACATCTATCCTGAAAATAGTAATTCTCCTGGGCTGTACTTCTCTATAGTTCTTTTCCTTGGTATTAATCTTCTGTGTCTCTTCACTGTTGTAATATGCTACATATATATCTTCGTTCTGTACAAACAATCTACCCGTAAGGCTGGGAAATCCAGTTCTGATGAAGAGATCACTCTAGCCATCCGCATGGGCGCGATTGTGCTGACAGATTTCATGTGCTGGATGCCAATCATCATCATTGGTATCTTAGTTCAATCAGCCGTGGTTACTATTTCCCCAGTTATTTACGTTTACATCGTTGTGTTCATTCTGCCCATCAATTCCGCCGTCAACCCTTACATTTACACAGCAGCAACGATATTGTCACGTCGTAGAAAGACGGCCAAAGCTAAAGCGCAGCAGAAAAAGAAAACAACCCACTCTGCCAACAAAAAGATAGTTGCTACAAAGTCATCTGAAACAGGTTCTTCTTCTGTTTAACATAACTTTAGTCTCTTCATGTGACTTTATGCTATATATTACATGCAGTAATGGAAATACCCACATGACTGTCAACCCGGATTTGTCGCAGCTCTATTAATAATATTGTACTGATCATAATAGTAGCATTGCTTTATTCCATAATAATAAGAGCGATTAAAATCATGTCTTGGCCAGTTATAGCCTGGCTAGTCTAGTGGTTAAGTTACATGCCTTACAATGCAGAGGTCCATGGTTTGATTCCCACTAGGACCACATTTTAAACTGATTTATTTCCTTTTGTAAAAGTTGGGTTAAAAATATTTGAAGTCCACAAAGTGTGTAGTCCCTAGTCAACCCCGGGTGGAAAGTTATGTAGGTATTTCCATTGCTGCATATTAGAGTCCCTATACTGCTTATTGACTTTTTGCATGTTTGAAAATTCCTACTTTAAAATTATTTAAATCAGGGTTCCTTTTAACGCGCATCATTGCGTCCAGGCACCATTTAAAAACAATTGATGTATTTTCAATAGGCATGAGTTATCCCGTGTAATTTCTCTTACATGACATGAGTCATTCTATGTACTTGCATCCTCTGGCAACTGCATCCTTATCCATCTGCGAGTTTTGGTCCTTTCAGTGTACCACAAAAAAAGGAATCAAATAACAATGGCAGCTCGTATCGATGAAAATCATGTAATCCATCGCGAGCGAATCCACATTATTTAGCACTTAATAAGGCATGGAATCATTGGTTTTTTAATATGAATTTTCATGCACTTAGTCAAAATAAATGGCCAATAATCCATTAATTTCCTTGTACATACTGTTGTTTTATTACTAAAATTTGTTAGTTTAAACTTCAAGCTTATTGTAAAAACTAGATTGTGTACATGTATACCATGTTTTGCTTACGGGACAAGCGTGTCCCGGTTGACCCGTGTAGCTTGTGCACGCCTAATTTTCAACTTTAGTCAAGAGTAGTTTGCATCCATGATTGTACATTATCACTTAAAATTGAGCGAATGTAACAAAATTATGTTGTCATTTACTAATTTAGCCATATTACACAACATTATTTTACTTATATTGATCAAATATTGACCATAAACAGATCGGGAATGTGATCAAATATCCCATTAAATCCTTTGATCGTACCTTGCAAAACTTCATAGAAGATGTCCTTGTGGAAATTCCTTTCTCGATGTAATCTTTTCCACAATCTGTATTGAACACCTGGGACCTATATCGCATTTCATACAATTGTAAACTTAACACTTTCCACGCGGCTATTATTTTTACCATACACAAAACAGATTTTTCAGAAACCTTTCACAATTTTCAAAGCCTATCTCAAGGATTACTGACCCAATACTAGACATGTTTGTACTTATGTCAATGCATTTCTCATGGTGATTCTGAATATGTTAATGAAATTCAATAATTTTGACATTTTTTAAACATTTTGTGAAATTTTGGAATGTCGTCTGCAGCCGCCTGCCGCGTGGAAAGTGTTAAGAAAAGAAGAGTGATTCTTAAAATCTTCTTTGCAGAATGCTCCAAGTGGAGGTTTATGAAGTAGATCCCATGTTTTAAAGTTTTGACTTGGGTCCTTTTTCATGAAGATCAAATTATGAATTCTTAAACATTCTTCATAAGAAGAGTTAAAATCCTATAGAATATGCTGTGTTGTGTATAGGTCCATAAATGCATATGTCTTGTTTGCAGGGGTGGTTGGTTCGGTCCTATCATGACTGACAGCTCGTGACCTTATAGATCATCATCATCATCGGTCGTCCTTGGACGGAACGATGGAAGCAGCTTAGTTGCCTCCATCATTCTTTCTTGGCTATTTGTTTACTCCATTGGTGCGCCACGCCTAGTGGAGGTATGTATATGAATACATATTATATGTGTGTGTACAGACACAGACCGGGATGATCCCCTACTCTTTACGAAGGAGTCTGTGACCTTTTAACGTGCTCGGGGATAGCTCTTCCGATACACGGGACCAACATTTCTACGTACCTTATAGATACTACGCCATATATAACGATTTTCAGCAAAGGAGTAACAATCACAGAGAGGGTGTCCAGTAATCAGTTTTATTTGATCAATCCACTGGGAACTAGGTCTGCCTTTCTTTCTCTTCCCTTCAATCATGCCTTGTTTGTACAAGAGCAAATGTGAACAATAAAACTGAGTGATTATAAATCAAACTGGTAACTCTCCACAGAGAGCTCTGATGGGCAAATCAATTGTATGCATTGTTTCAAGAGACAGATCAATGTGTACACTCTGATGTCGATGTGTGAATAATGGCAGGACCCCGTAGGGGGAAGTATATTGTAAGAATATCATCATTTGCGTATACTTTATTAAAAATAGGGACAGCGGTCCCAAATAGGTCGTCCGTTTATATGGGTAGTTTGGTTGCAATTGTACTTCATCTGTTTAAATGTAATCAATTTTACATATGCAGCCAATTTTACATCTTGACCTCAGATGACCTTTGACCTTGGTATGTGACCTTTGACCTCATTAACATATGAAGGTTTCCATATTGCATCTATGACCCAAGTTTGGTTGCAATTGGTCATTGTATGGAAAAGAAATGGACAAGACAAAAAGTGTGTACTTAATTTTACATCTTGACCTCAGATGACCTTTGACCTTGGTATGTGACCTTTGACCTCATTAACATATAAAGGTGTTCATGTTGCATATATGACCAAGGGTTGGTTGCAATTGGTCATTGTATGGAAAAGAAATGGACAATACAAAAAGTGTGCACTAAATTTTACATCTTGACCTCAGATGACCTTTTGACCTTGGTATGTGACCTTTGACCTCATTAACATATGAAGGTTTCCATGTTGCATCTATGACCGAAGTTTGGTTGCAATTGGTCATTGTATGGAAAAGAAATGGACAAGACAAAAAGTGTGTACTAAATTTTACATCTTGACCTCAGATGACCTTTGACCTTGGTATGTGATTGTAGTTTGGTTGCAATTGTACTTCATCTGTTTAAATGTAATCAATTTTACATATGCAGCCAATTTTACATCTTGACCTCAGATGACCTTTGACCTTGGTATGTGACCTTTGACCTCATTAACATATGAAGGTTTCCATATTGCATCTATGACCCAAGTTTGGTTGCAATTGGTCATTGTATGGAAAAGAAATGGACAAGACAAAAAGTGTGTACTAAATTTTACATCTTGACCTCAGATGACCTTTGACCTTGGTATGTGATCTTTGACCTCATTAACATATGAAGGTTTCCATGTTGCATATATGCCTGAAGTTTGGTTGCAATTGGTCATTGTATGGAAAAGAAATGGACAATACAAAAAGTGTGCACTAAATTTTACATCTTGACCTCAGATGACCTTTTGACCTTGGTATGTGACCTTTGACCTCATTAACATATGAAGGTTTCCATGTTGCATCTATGACCGAAGTTTGGTTGCAATTGGTCATTGTATGGAAAAGAAATGGACAATACAAAAAGTGTATACTAAATTTTACATCTTGACCTCAGATGACCTTTGACCTTGGTATGTGTCCTTTGACCTCATTAACATATGAAGGTTTCCATGTTGCATCTATGACTGAAGTTTGGTTGCAATTGGTCATTGTATGGAAAAGAAATGGACAATACAAAAAGTGTATACTAAATTTTACATCTTGACCTCAGATGACCTTTGACCTTGGTATGTGACCTTTGACCTCATTAACATATGAAGGTTTCCATGTTGCATCTATGACCGAAGTTTGATTGCAATTGGTCATTGTATGGAAAAGAAATGGACAAAACAAAAAGTGTATACCAAATTGTTGACACACACCCCCCACCCAGACTACACACACGAAGGATGCTGCCATAAGGTCTCTTCCTACGGACGACCTAAAAATGTATATTAGAACTTGCTACATCATCCATGTGACATTTATACATCGTCAGCCTGCTTCGATAATTGCCTAACTCATTTTTTCTAGTTTTTAGAAAACAACAAAAATATAAAAAGTGAGTTAGGCAATAATCAAAGCAGGCTGATAATATGTTGAAGCAACATGAATAGTGCAGATGAATTCCAACAGTAGCAGTGACTGTTGAATAGAATTAGGTTGGAGATATACATGGCTTGTTATAGGCCTAATACGAGTTCATATGGCCCATTTTAAACATTTAACATCATTATTACAATCTGCCTAACTCACAAGGCTGACTTAGGCAGAATTGAAATTGTTCATTTATCAACACTTTTGATTGGTCAATGACTTAGGTATTATTACAGCATGTGCGTACTGTAATGGAGTCATGATTTATGCAAAAAGCTCAATTTCGCTGAAATGTGAGTTAGGCAATTATCGAAGCAGGCTGACGATATGTACCCAGAAAAATACCTGAAAGCATTTTAATATGAGATTCTCTCAATTATTGGGAGAATGGATTTTAAAGACTCGCAAAACTCTATCCTTACTTTATACCACTGCTATTATATGAGTAACCAACCGCAAGCCTCATAACACTCAAAACAATGACTCTACCAATCACTTCTACATATTTTGTATATACTTCGAGCTGTGCTCCTTTTGGTTTTCCCCACCTTTGTTTTCTAATAATTTGCTTGTATGATGTTTTATATACTATGGTGAAAATAAATTTGACACTGTACTGAAATTTCCATATAGCATGACAAACAGGACACGTGTGGTATAGCTCCATGACTCAGGAAGTAATAGAGTTTAAAGGAAGTGTTTGACAACATTGCCCATAATATGTTAGAAAAGTAATTATTGAGCCTAAATCACATAGTAATATTGAACAAAATATCATATTTATCATGCACTTGCGCAAATTTGAGCATCAATAACTGTGATATCTTTGATACCGGGGTTTTAAATCACTGCAAATTTTTTTAAATAGCATTTTTGAGAGATGGCAGTTTTTATTCGTTTTTATTTGTTTTTATGATAAGTATAATGTTTTGTTCAATATAATTATGCAATCAAGGCGCGATTACTGTTCTAACATATTATAATGGACACGGTTATGCTGGCTGGACACCTCCTTTAATGATATATCATACAGGAAATCAAAAAACTAAATTATGCTCAATTCGTCAGCCTCCATGTAATGAATTTGAATTTGAGCAATCACAAAGAATTTATGTGCATATGCTGAGATTTATCATTGATTGTATTAGGATACTAGGCCTAAATACCATTGCTATGCTACAATCTTTAATATAAGCTGACATTAGGCGATGGGAAACCCCTGTTCTATGGGCAAGCAGACCTCTCAGGTAGGGTCGGTCGGTCTGGTGTTGTATTTCTTGGAGGTGTCAACAAATTTGGTATATTTTGGTTTATTTTTTTCAAAAGTAATTCAACAACAAAATCAAAAATGTCTTCAAAAACAAATAAAGAAATTGCAAAAAAATTGCACACATTTTCCCCATTTTCTTTTTTTTTTATTCGAAAAAATAATGGGTTGGTCAAGCCGGTAGAAAAAGGATGTTTTTCAGTCGTCTCAATGGACATTTGTAGTTGAACAGATTAAATCATTGGGCTATTCCTTTTGAAATCCATACACCCCCTATGGAAGACATGACCTTAATCATACACACAGGGAGTAAAGATTTCAAATGGAGTCACCCATGCAGGTTACCCCATTGAGATTAGTAGTACCTGGGAAGATTAGGGTAATGTCTTCCAATGAATTTCACATGGAATAGTCTATTATGATTTGCACTCTGCGTCACCCTAAGCTACAATATAAGAGAGGATATCAACATGTGATGTAATCAACGGTTCAGTATTCATTATAATGCAATAACTAGAATGTGCCCAAGTGTAATGACTATAACCAAACTTGAAGTGAAGTTTATAATGTTATTGCCACTCTGTACATTTTTGCTGAATAAAATATCTGCATATTTATCTGTGTCTGTAGCTCAAATTTCGTAAATTATACTAAGGCCTAAAAAAAAAGGAGTTTGATTGGCCTAACTCGACCGACCCTAAATACATCGCCGACCCTGAATACTTTTTATTATTTTGAGGGAGGAAAAAATAAATAAATAAATAAATAAAAAATAGAACTTAAAGAAATATATAACAATTGTCCAAAGTATTTTTAAAATAGCTGAAAATGAAAGCAAACAGTCAGAAACTAAAAGTTTCTGACTGTTTGCTTTCATTTTCAGCTATTTTAAGTCCCCAAAGCAGGTGAATTTCAGCAACAACAACAAAAATCCCAACCGACCTGCTCTATTTGTTTTTGTCTTGTTAGGCCAATCAAACCATATTTTTAGGCCTAAGAACAAAGTAATATATAATTGAAAAGCTTTGGTTCTGAAGAAAAATCTGTGCACCATAACAAAGATATAACAATTGTGCTTCAATGGATGGAAAATCCCTGACTATTATAGTGTAACTAATTAGGATAAGAACCCTGATTACCTAAAATCAAGTACTTGGCCCTAAAGTCTATCTATTAATCCAATTCATAGCGCTGTATTTCAGCAAGTACCAGTGGTTGAATGGTTAGGCGCCTGTTATAGTACACATGAGATCATTGGTTCGAGTTATGATCTCTCTGATTTTTTTATAGTGTTTCATATATCCTCACCTTGTTTGCAAACTTCTTGTTGAGTTCCTCTGTAATGGCGTCGTTCAGTTTAACGTTAAATAACCACGGTTCTATGCGGACTGTGTCGGTCATCTCAGCTAACACAAACATCTTGTCATTGTTGTTTGCTAGCTTCTGATGCGTACCTGGACCAATCACCTGAAAGTACATATATAAGCGATAAGATAAGATAAGGTTCTTATACTGATTCAAATAGTATACTCACAACTGTGGAAGTTTCGGCAACACTGTGAGTTATTTACTGTCACCGACGCTAGAGGGAGTTGTCTCAACGGCGGTTTTGGAGTTGTCAAGTTCATTTCTTGACTCCAGACAGTAAAAGTTCGTCAAATATGTGTGAAAGGTGATACTGCCCCTCGTCTCGGTTCATAGTGGTGCCCCCTTTCTTTCTTATCTCCACTGCTTCTTTTATCCATCTCTTGTTCTCTGCCTATGACCTTAGCTGCTTTCAAGAAACGAACTGGCAACTCCAAAACCAAAACTCCAAAACGTAGCTTGCCCGCTGTAAATGTTGCAGACAGCGCAACACATGAATAACGCGATGACCGGCATGAGCTCTGATTTGCCTAATAGAGCTCAGTGTAGCATGAAGTGTAGCATCCAGCTTCGAATAAGACTAAAACCAGTTTCTTCCTCGTATCGGAACTAAAACCGGAGTTGAATAACAACCGATTTGGTATTAAAACATTAGCATTTTAGCGATTAAAGTTTATAAACAGAAGTACGATAAAGTGAAGAAACCGACTAAGCTCGGGCGAAGCAATTCTGTATTTTTTATTTAACCTCCGAGCAAGATGATCCGAAGCGGGTGCAGTCAAATGACAGAATGAACCAAAGCGGCCAGCAATAACACCAGACAAAACCACCGCGGGAAAAACGAGTCACGATACGATTAGCGCGGGAGACGAGCCAGGGGCCATCGGGCACGGTTCAAATTCCTGACAACAACTCGGTTTTCCTAGCATGCGCGGCAGAAAACTTTAATAATGAAAATTTAAATAATTATTACTTAGGAATTTGTAAATTCTTCGCCACAGAAATAGTCAAGTATCCCGATGGCCTACAGGTTTAAGCGTTGGAGTATTTATCACATAATTTTTTAACTTGTGAGTATGAATCTCACTGGGGTCATTTCTTCTATCATCATTATTTTTAACAAATAACATTATTTTATCAGTTAAACAATGTTGATACTATACAAATACTTTTTCTTCTCTAAAATATGACATTTGAAATATTTGCAAGTAACCCAGGCGAATAGAATTTCTGCTTTTAGCTGCAGGGTAAATGATATAGCGCCCGCAATAGTAGCCTGGGCGAATAGATTTTCGGCTTTAGCTGCAGGGTCAACCATACGAGGGTCGTACAGTAAGTTCGTAGAGTTGGTTCATAACTTTAGTTCTGGAGGGTTCCGTTAGCTGAAATTTTCAGAGTTTCTCGAAGTACTCCCCGTCTACGTCTATGCATCTTTGAAGTCTGCGTAACCATTCCCTGAAGGCCCAGGCGAAGTCTTCTTTGGGTATGCCTCTGAGGTACTGATAGACGCCACTTCCTACTGCGCTCCGGCTCTCGTATTTCTGTCCAACTAACATCTTTTTCAGTTTAGAAAACAGCCAGAAGTCGCAGGGGGCCAGATCTGGAGAGTAGGGTGGGTGCGAAAGAACATCGATGTTGTTGGCTGTCAGAAACTCCCTCACAACATTGGAGGAATGGGCTGGTGCATTGTCATGATGAAGACTGATGGTCTGCATTCCACTTTCTGGGTACTTTTGTTCATAATGTTTCTTGACTTTGGGGAGAATTTGGGTTGAATAGTACTTCCCAGTGACAGAGGTACCCTGTGGTGTCGGAGTTTGCAGGACAATACCGGAAGTGTCAAAGAAAATCGTATAAAGAACCTTCTTTACACTCCGGCTCCTCTTGGCAACCGTGGGTTTCTTTCCACCTTTTTGCAGCCACACCTTATTCATTTCTCTGCTAGGTGGTTCATAGTAGTATATCCAGGTTTCGTCCCCAGTCACAATGTTATTCAAAAGCTGCTGATTGCCATGCCCATACCTATCAAGCAAGATCCTTGCTGCATCTACCCTCTTCTGCTTCTGTTCATCAGTCAGGATGTGTGGCACCCATCGCGCGCAAATCTTCTTCATGTCTAGATGGCGCCTCAGAATTTCATGAGAACTTCCATGGGATATTCCAGTAAGTGCTGCAACATCTTTAACTGTTTTTCTGGCATCTTCTTCAACAAGTTCTTTCACTCTAGCGATGTTTCGTGGTGAACAGGTAGTCACTGGCCTCCCAAGTCTGACGTCATCATCGATGCTGTCTCTGCCAACTCTAAAGCGCGCCGCCCACTTACAAACTGTCGGGTACCGAGGAGCATCATCTCCATAAACCGTCTGCAAAGTTTCATGGATTTTCATCGGTTTTTCGCCAAGTTTCGAACGAATCTTTATGTACGACCTAATTTCGTGTTTCAAATTTCCCGCCATCTTTCTCCTACAAACCCATGAATACAGGGCAGTGTCCAAAACCCATTGAATTCATTCAAGCACCATTACGTAACAAAAACACCTACCTTTATGAAACTCTCCATGCATGAAGACAAAGCTTCCACCATTGAAAAGCACCTGCTTGTAGGTGGTATAACCACTCATGTGCGTCAGAATTACGTAACTCTACGAACTTACTGTACGACCCTCGTATATGGGCCGCAAAAGTTCCCCGGGCATAGATTTTCAATAGCTTTGCCTTTGAGCATACATGAGTTATGGGACAACAAGCAAGATAATACCACCAATTGGGGCTACTCTATGTCATAGTAAAATCATGAATTAGATCAGATGATGGGCAATATCATGTTTGGCTTACCCGTTCGTGAGGTCATACGAAATCAACATATTCGTATCATTTCACAGATTCCGTTGGCGTGTACCATAATATTAAAGGGACACTAAGAGATGTGTTGGAGGCAGCGCCCTCAATTATATAATTGTATTACATGTATGAACTTACACCTATTTATAAGGATCAAGAAAAATCAGCTCTCTTTGTACAAGAAAACGTCGATTCCAAAAATGCTGGTCCGACAGTATCCCCCTGCAGTACGCGTGATACATAACGCGGACCATATTTGCATAGAGGGCGTTTTTCAATAAATAGCGATGATATTGTTTTAATCTAGTTTTGCTGTGTTTTTTGTTAAAAGAAACAACAATAATGGCGATTTTTAATGTTCATCTTGAATTCTGAAGTAAATTTTTAAACATTTAAACTTTTCAAAATTCAACACCACTTAATGTCCCTTTATTTAATATGGCATTCCATTTCATATACCGTTTACGAGGCACGAAACTTGATATTAATACCAGATGATGAAATTCTGATGAAATTCAAATATTGCCATCAAGAAGGTTGCACATTTTAACTTTGAAACTCGTGCCTATTTAGACTAGTAGTAGTAACTAGACTAGTAGTACTACATGTAGTAGAAGTAGGGCATGCGTCATCAGCATTATTGTTCCATTATCTTTCATGCCATGCGTCTCCTTGAAAGGAGCTCAGAACTTACACTTGAGAGCCAATTTATACACACAAAATCCACTCCCTTCTTCACTAGGAATTACGAATTCATACAGGTGTGATTTATTAAGTGAGCCTAGCTTTACATGGTATCATAACAAGCCTTGTAAGATATTTGCATTTTCCCTCAGTCTCTTCCCAGCAGACATAAAAACACTGCTTGGTAAATTAAGGACGCATACTTGTGGAAACAAAAAATTACAAATTCTGACATACCTTTGTCTTATTTACTTAGTACAATCAGGTGACACTGAAACCAACCCGGGCCCCGAATTTCCATGCAATATATGTAAAGAGGAATGCGATTGGTCTAGATATGCAGTTCAGTGTGACTCATGCGACAATTGGTACCATGCAGATTGTATGCAAATAAATTCCCGTGTTTATGCCGCCTTAGAAGACAGCAATATCACATGGATATGCTGCTCTTGTGGTTTACCAAATTTCACAAGTTCGCTATTTAGCTCTAGATCTACCCTCCTGTCAAATAGCTTTAGTACGCTCTCATCCGTGAGCAGCGTTGAGGATCTAGATCCTATTGCAGCATCATCCCCAAAACTTGCTGAAAATCGTAAACCTAGCACAAATCAAAGGACACACACTGGTAAAAAAAGTACTCACACTGGTGAAAAAAGTACTCACACGAAGGAGTCTGGCGGTAACACCTGGTCCAACAGACCAAACAAAAATGAATATAGAAAACCTAGACAAACAAAAGTTATGGTGATAAATTTCCAGAGCATCAGTAATAAAGTGGCCGAACTTGCTATCTGTCTCGAAAATCATAACCCTGATATTCTTATTGGCACTGAATCATGGCTTTCAGAAAGTGTTAGCAACAGTGAGATTTTCCCGCCTGACTATACAGTGATCAGGAAAGATAGACCAGTCAGCGCGAATGGTTTTAGTCATGGTGGTATTTTCATAGCCATTAAAAATTGCCTCCTCGTTTCTCACCGTGCAGACCTCGATGAAGAATGTGAGATTCTTTGGGTCCAATTGCAGTTCACGGGCGCCAAATCAATTCTTATCGGCGCTTTTTACAGGCCACCAGATTCTGATAGTGTTGTTCTGAAAAAGTTGAAGTCATCCCTGTCTAAAATTAAAAGACCAAAAGGCCAATCCATCTGGCTGGCTGGAGACTTCAATTTGTCCCATATCGATTGGGAGTCTCAATCTACAAAACCCCTGTGCCCAAAACCGGGCCTATGCCGTCAACTTTTTGACATTATTAATGATTTTGGCATGGAACAGGTGGTCAGAGAACCTACAAGAGGCAAAAATATTCTAGATTTATTTTTTACAAATAACCCTACATTGGTTGAAAAAACTGTTATTGCTCCAGGCATTAGTGACCACACAGGTATTCCGATCATTACCATTGACGTCAAACCTAAATTCATTAGATCTAAGCCCAGAAAGGTATACATCTACAAAAAAGCCAACTGGGAAGAAATCAAAAAAGATTTCTCAGTCATTAGTACTGATCTCAATGACATAGCCACTGACTTGGTCACCGTTGATGATATGTGGAAGGACTTGTCCAAGCCACGATGGACAAAAATATTCCGTCCAAAATGATCAGAAATTCCCACAAAAATACGCCATGGCTCAATCGTAAGGTCAAAAATGCCCTGAGGAAAAAACAGAAAGTTTTCAACAAGGCTAGGGAGTCTGATCTCCATGAAGATTGGGAATCCTTCCGCACATTGCGTAAACTTGTCACACGCATGACGCGTAGTTATTACAGAAAATATATTCGTGAAACATGCTCAATGTCAAATAAAAAATTCTGGTCCTTTATCAAAAGCCTAAAACAGGACAATTTTGGCATCTCTGCGCTAAAATCACAGGGTAGACTTTTCTCTGAAAACACAAAAAAGGCCCAACTCTTAAACCAACAATTCAAGTCAGTATTCACACAGGAGGACCTGACACAAATCCCTGACATGTCTGACAACCACAAATCCTTCCCCATCATGCCTGATATTTTCATATCTGTGGATGGCATTCAAAAATTACTGTCTGACCTTGACCCGACCAAAGCCACTGGACCTGACAACATACCAGCGCATATACTAAAGGTGGGAGCCCAGGAGATAGCTCCAGCCCTGACCGACATCTTTAGAAAGTCTCTTGAGACAGGCATCTTGCCTGATGATTGGAGATGCGCAAATATATCTCCAATTTTCAAGAAAGGGGACCGCACCAAACCTTCAAACTACAGACCAGTTTCACTTACGTCTGTCAGTTGCAAGGTGATGGAACATGTTATCCAATCAAATATCATGCGACATCTTGACCGCCATAATATCTTAACTGACCAACAACATGGCTTTCGCCGAAATCGATCGTGCGAGTCCCAACTCATATTGACGACAAATGACCTAAACATTGCGCTAGACAAACGACTACAGACCGACGTTATCATCATGGACTTCAGCAAGGCTTTTGATGTGGTGCCACACAAAAGACTGATGCTGAAGCTCGCCCACCATGGTATCCAAGGGCCGACTGCCTCTTGGATCACCGACTTCCTAATGCGAAGAAAGCAGAGGGTTGTCATTGGGGGCGAGCACTCGGACTGGGTACGTGTCCAATCAGGCGTTCCGCAGGGCACAGTACTTGGTCCACTTCTCTTTTTAGTCTACATAAACGACCTGCCTGACAACATGACCTCCACTGTTAGACTAATTGCCGACGACTGTGTCATCTACAGGACCATACGGAACGACAAGGACGCCACCCTACTACAGAAAGACCTTGACAACCTTGCAAAATGGGAGAAGAAGTGGCTAATGAAATTTAATACAGATAAATGCTTCACACTCAAAGTCTCATGTTCTCCAAATCCAAAAAATCATGTATACACTCTCAACGACACCCCACTTCAGGAGACTAAATCGCACGCATACTTGGGAGTAGAAATATCACACAACCTCAAATGGAATAATCATATAAACAAAATAGCTGCAAAGGGGAACAGATCACTGGGATTCATTAAACGGAACTTACACTCATGTACAGCTGATATTAAAAACCTAGCATACCAGTCATTAGTCCGCCCGACCTTGGAATACAGCTCCTCGGTCTGGGATCCATACACGCAGGAACAAATACATAAAATAGAAGCGGTTCAGAGAAGAGCTGCCAGATTCGTTAAACACGACTATGATCGCTTCAATAGCGTGACTGATATGCTCAAGGACTTAAACTGGAGTGACCTTTCTACGAGGCGAAAAGTCAACCGCCTATCCATCTTCCAGAAGGCATATTATGGTCAACTATCAATCCCAGTTCAAACACTACTACACCCGGTCACTCGCCTTACAAGAAGACTACATAGCAAATCATTTCTTGAAATACAAACGTCACGCGACAGCTACAAATATTCCTTCCTACCAAGAACTGTCACGGACTGGAACAATTTACCTGAGAGCATCGTAAACATAGAACTCGCTATACCCTTCAAAAACCAAATCACAAAGCACTTCAAGTAGCAACCTAAATAACAAAGCGCACACACATCACCGGTTCGCATTACTCCACTAGGAGTGTTGAGCTGTAACCCCAAAGAAGAAGAAGAAGTCTAGCCTTGCCAACCCCCTTGCCTATTTTTATTTTATTTTATTTTTTTGGTATTTGGCTATTGCCAAGTATTGCAAAAACGGTAATTCCTTCAAATTTAGTGTAATTTTGGAGTTTAGAATTACATCAAACACAGTGCATACCCTAATTATTCGTAACTGAGTTATTTTGGAGCACTAAACGTATTCTACAAAGATAAAAAAACGAACTTTTAATGTTTACCAATGTTTTTCTGCCATCGAAAATTCGCACCTGGACGACTATAAACAGCCTGTAGCCTAGACAAAGCACAAAAAGTGAGGGCGCACAACGCTATTTTCCTTTAGGTCCCAGACGATGGAGGTCATACCTTTTCAAGCAGTAAGTGAACAGTAAATGTAAATGAGTGGAAATCGAAATTGCTCTTAGCCCGTCTTCCCTTACTACTTAGGTACTACACTCATTGTCAATTTAGACATTTTAATTGCCATGTTTCAATATCTTTTCCATTCTTCTGTCTTAAATTAAATGCAATTTCGTTTACTACCCAAGGTCCTATCAACGGTCATCGCTTGTTAAATTAAAGGCATTGATGATACCGTGATACGATGTGACGTGTCCAAAGGACTGAGCCAATTTATATCAATAATTATTTTATCAGACAAAGTGATAGGCCTACACTGCGTTATAAAAAGTGAGTGAATACCGACTCTTGTGCTTAGTGTTGCGCATAACTGACTCCATTTACTCCACATTACTACCATCGATTCCTGATGGCAATTGAACAATGCAATCAATTGGCATTTTAAACAATAGGGGGCTGTCCCAAAAATGTCATTTATCATCGACATTTTTATTATGACACCTCCCCCACCCCACCCCAAATGAAAGCGATAATTGACCACCCCCCCCCCCCCCCCTACTCAGATGTGTATTATTTTTATGAATAACTTCTGCAATGATGCACTAATAAATTAGGTAGGTGCGTATATTGCCATCATCAGTAGATAGCAAAAAGTGGATATATTGCCATCATCAGTAGATAGCAAGAAGTGGTATATTGCTATCATCAGTAGCGGGCAAGAAGGGGATATATTGCCATCATCAGTAGATAGCAAGAAGTGGATATGTTGCTATCATCAGTAGACAGCAAGAAGTGGATATATTGCTATCATCAGTAGATAGCAAGAAGTGTATTGCTATCATCAGTAGATAGCAAGAAGTGGATATGGTACTATCATCAGTAGTTAGCAAGAAGTGGATATATTGCTATCATCAGTAGATAGCAAGAAGTGAATATATTGCTATCATCAGTAGATAGCAAGAAGTGGGTATATTGCTATCATCAGTAGATAGCAAGAAGTGGAAATATTGCCATCATCAGTAGATAGCAAGAAGTGGGTATATAACTATCATCAGTAGATAGCAAGAAGTGGGTATATTGCCATCATCAGTAGATAGCAAGAAGTGGGTATGTTCCTATCATCAGTAGATAGCAAGAAAT